>CAXKVV010002010.1:0-35248 GCA_964058805.1 Schoenoplectus triqueter
CTGGGTATTTTATAATTCGATTTGTAACCATTTAAAATTATATGAATTTTGGAGTTTCTAATGGATGTTGAAAAAGTCGTTGATGCTAGCTTTCAGACAGCGTGACACCTTCAACTTGCAGCCATAATATATAGATTTCTTAGTAGTCTAGTTGACTAGTTGATGCATGAATTATAGTACTTTGTGAGATGATTTGTTATTTCTTTACTAACTTGTAAATTTCAGGGGACCACAGCCAAAATGAATGCACGAAGCTCCACACGGCCACGCCACCGGTGCTTCGTGGAAAGTTTAATAGTGAAAACATCAAATCATTCGACAGAAAGAGAAACAGCGCAAATTGTGTTAAAATATCTGGCAGTCTAGAATTCTGTCAATATGGACACTTGGAGAGCAAGGAGGTTGTGGGGTCCACCGAGATGAATTCGAATTGGCTTTTACCCCTTTTAATTCATGGGTGGGATCATTTGACAACGGGTTATTTTTGATAATCTTAAAATGAATTTTTAAATAAATATGAAAAAAATTAAAAATAGAAAAAAATCTTCTAAATATATTTTTGATTGATAGTAATTCAAATTTTATATAATTTTATTATCGTTTGAAATTTCATTAAGGATTATTAAAATTTTATATAATTTATAACGGTTATAATTTCACGATTTTTGATGAATTATCAAACGTACTGAAATACATAAAATTTCAATCACCAACAATCTATAAGTATAAGAACATATACATAAGTTTTTTTTTAAGATTGTTTTCGTATTTATTTTTAAAAAATCATTGTCAAGATTATCAAGATAGTTATTGTCAAGTGATCCCTTCCCTTATTTCATTTTTCTCTATTTCCTCTCTTATTTTCTCTCTCTTGAAGATAAATCAGATTCGTTGATTTTTATTCTGAGGGCCTATTATCTCTTTCAGGATAACAACGGATTCGGACACCTCCGAGATGAAGTCTGTCATGACTCTATTTTGCTCTTCCTGGTCTATTCACTTCAATTTATGATTTCCTACAAAATAAAGTGTTTAGATAACAGTAATTTACATAATCATGGAAATTCTAATTTAAATTAGCAACATGAAACAAAGTTATTTTGGCTTAATTGTAAAGTTTTGAGAAGGATTAAGTGATAAATAGTGAATTGATGATAAGATAATTTTATTATCCCAATAATTGATTACAAATGTAGCTATCGGTATATATAACAAAAAAAAGGAAAAAGTGTAACGGTAACTTTGATTACCGTTGGTACCACTATTGCTACAGTATTCGGAGAAGAAAAAAATAAGATTAGAAGCAATCCCTTTAATTTAATTTAAAGGTTTGATGTATCTAATACAATTAGTCAATGATGACTATTATTTTGAGGCTAATTCCACACCTAATTAACCCTAATTAATCATGTTTCTCAACACTCCCCTCAAATTAGGGGTGAGAAAAATGTTTATCATCTCTAACTTGAAAAGTTAGCTTAAATTTTCCTTGTATTCAATCCCTTTTTCAGCTTCTATCTGACAAATTTGACTATTTATCCTCTTTGTCCACTTTGCAGTTTTTATCTTAAAATGGTTTGGGAGATGATAAACTCCCCCTCAAGCTAGGATGGTAGAGATCATATAATCCAAGTTTGTTTGAAATATTATAGAATGCATTGATGTTTAATCCTTTGGTGAAGATGTCGGCTAATGAACGAGGTTTCAATTTCCTTTGATTGCACATTTTCCATAATGAAGTGACAATCTACTTCAATGTGCTTGGTACGCTCATGAAAGACGAGATTTGATGTAATGTGTCACGCTGCTTGATTATCATAGAATAACTCCATTGGTTCGTTGACATTGACGGCTAACACTTGTTTGATCCAGATTAGTTCACTTGTTGTTAAGGTCATTGCTCGGTATTCGGCTTCCGCGCTCCATCGTGCCGCGACATTTTACTTTTTACTTTTCCATGTGACTAAAGTATCGCCTACAAAGGAGCAGAAGTCGGTAGTTAATTTTCTATTAAATCTTCATTTTTAATCTACATCAGAATAACCATATATTCCATTAGTCTCATTTATTTTCATCCAAATTTTCTTTCCGAGAGTATCTTTTAGATACCTTAATATTCTATTAGTGACATCTAAATGCGGTGTTCTTGGTGAGTGCAAAAATTTGCTAATTCGGCTTACGGCAAATGATAAATCCAATCAGATAACGGTCAAGTATATTAATTTTTCCATGAGTCATTGAAATTGGTGTTTATATCTTTTAACAACTCACCATCATCGGTGTTAAGTTTTATATATGAGTCAATTAGGGTTGACAATAGCTTACATTCTATTTTTCTGATTTCTTAAGCAAGACAATAACGTATTTTCTTTGAGATAAAATAACCCTTTCTTTGAGTGAGCAATTTATATTTTAAAAAAATATTTTAATCTTTCTAAATCCTTGATTTCAAATTTTTGCTTAAGATTTTCCTTTATCAATTTAATCTCTATTTCATTATTTCTGATTATGATTAAATCATCAACATACACTAGCACAATTGTTATACCATTGAATTTGTGCTTCATAAATAATGATGAATCGGCACTACTTACTTTAAAATTATAAGAAATTAGAAAATGGTTGAGTTTGTCATATCATGATGTTGGAGATTGTTTTAGCCCATAAATTATTTTCTTTAATCTACAAATAAGGTTAGAAACATTTTCTTTTTTGTGACCCGGTGAAAATGTCATATACACTTCTTCTTCAAGTGTTCCTTGAAGAATTATATTTTTCACATCCATTTGATCAGCATTTCATCCCTTATTTACCGCAATAGATAATAATATCCCTACAGTGTTTATTTTTATAACCGATATAAATATCTCATGGTAATCAATACCATAGGTTTGGATATATACTTTTGCAACTAGTCTTGTCTTGTAACGTTCTATAGTACCATCACTATGGTACTTGATTTTATACACCAACTTGCAACCAAACTGATTTTTTATTTTTTGGTAGCTCATATATTTCTCAAGTTTGATTTTTTTCTAAGGCATGAAATTCTTCATTCATTGTCTTATTCCATCTTGGGTCACGTTTTTGCTATTTAGTAATTTTTTTAGTTCTTCGATTTGTGATAGGGAGCTTAAGTAGGCATAATGCTCATAAGTGATGTTATTATAGGAAACATAATTTTGGATAGGATATTGTACCGTATACGTGACAAAGTCCTTCAATTTTATTGAGAGTTGAGTTTATCGAGTTAATCTATGTGTAGCTTCTTGAACTTCCTCATGTTTCTTGTCTTCCTCACTTTCCTCGCCTTCCTTTTGCGGTTGATTATCTTCCTCGGTTTCTTGAGTACCTAATTGAACACAATTGTCTACATAACTCTCTCCTTCCTTTGTTAGTATAGTAAGGTAATATAAATTCATTTTGTGATAATTTCTCGTTGTGATTTTTTTCGCCACTTTTATAATATGGTTCATTCTCAAAAAAATATCATATTTCTAGAAACAAAGAACTTTTTATTTTTTAGATCATAATATTTTTATTTTTTGTGGAATAGAATACCCCATAGAAATTGCTTTTATTGTGGTAAAATTTAATTTATCTAATCGATTTTTATGTACAAAGCGGTGCACCCAAAAACCTTTAAATGAACTAGATTTATTTTTCGACTATAAAGAATTTTTAAGGGGCTTTTAAAATCTAGATTCGTGCTAGGCAATCTATTAATCAAGTAGGCCGCGATAAGAACGACTTTCGATCAAAATACCTTTAGAATATTATTTTGAAATAAAAGAGTTCTAATCATCTCAAGAAGGTGACAATTTTTTCCTTCCAAAACACCATTTTGTTGTGACGTATACACACATGATGTTTGATGAATAATGTCATTTGATTCTGTAAAATTTTGAAAGTTTTGATTAATAAATTATGTTCCATTGTCCGTACAAATGATTTTGATTTTTGTATTATATTGTGTTTCCACTAAATTTGTGAAGTTTTGAAAATGAGTAAAGATTTCACTTTTATTTTTCATTAAATATAACCATGTCATTTTTTAGAAATCATCATTACTTATGACAAAATTTTTAAAATCATTATAAGAATTCATCGAAGTAGGTCCCAAACATCGAAATAAACAAATTCAAATATATTACTACTCTTTGAATTAGAGTTACAAAATGAAAGTTTCGTATGATTAGAAAGACTATAAACTTCACAATTGCTATAATATTTTTTTAAAAATATCCAACATAAGTTTCAAAATCTTTTCGGAAGAATGCCACACCCGCTTGTGTCATGTTACATATAAATCTTCCTTTTTCTTAGTGTTGAAATAGGTTTTATTCGAGCTCAAAAAGTAGATACCATTTTCTAAATACCCTTCACCAATCTTCTCTTTATTAAGTAGATCCTGAAAAATCACAACTATTTTCTAAAAAATATTTCATAATTTAAATCCTTTGCAAGATTACTAATAGACAGAAGATTTACCAAATATATTTTTTTACGTAATATACATCTTGAATATTTTTTTTTTTGAAAAAATACTAATCAAAGCTCATCCTTTAATTTTAATCTTTTCATTGCTAGCCACCATAAAAAAATGATCATCATTAATTTCATGAAAGCTATTTAATAATTGTGGATTTCCCGTTATGTGGTCGGTAACACCCGAATCAAGAACCCATTTGGTGTTACTTGGTGTATTTTTGGTTGACAACCCTAATGTTAGACATTGATTTTCAATTTTGCTGTTAATGGAACATTTTTTGTGCACGAGATCAATGCCTTATTCAATTTATCTGGGCTATGTATAAAGAGGTTACCAGAGCTCTGGTTGGTTTGTTAGGTCAGCAGTCTTGATAGCATTGCTTCTATTTGATTCATCTGATCCATTTCGCTTTGGCTTGGCCCCGTATCACCCTTTTTTCTTGTTCGCTGCTACGAAAATCCTTCTCTTTGGCTTTAGGGTTTTTCTGGCCAAATCGCCACTTGGCCACCTCAGCTTAGTTACCCTCAGTCTGCTTAGGGTGGAGATGAGGATGAAGTATCCAATACTTCTCTTGGTTGTGGCCTTCCTTTTTACAGTGCATGCATCGCTCGGTCTCCCCCTTGTTCCTTTCCTTTCCGCCGTTGAAGTGTTGGGCTGAGAAGACAAGGGCTTCCGTGTCACACCCCAGAAATAATAGAACGGATTAGGGGTGATTAATCCCACCACGTACGCACGACGAGACGCGCGTACGAAAGGCTAAATGAATAATATAAGAAAAATCTCAGAATAAATAAAATAATAATAAATATAAATACATGACCATACAGTCCAGAATGAACAAAGAGTATACAACGCCTACATATGTGGGGCTAGCTCCATCAGAATGGGCAGCAAATTTCTCAAATAAAATAAAATAAAAACCCAAAAGAAAGAAGTAAAACTCGAAACCCGATGGGTCCTATCCAACTACCCGACTCACATGCTAATGCAGCGAAGCATCTCTGTCATCGCGCAGGACTGTCCCCTAGCACTCGCTCCAAGAAGATCCCGAACATGAAATACCTGGATCCCACAACCACCGTAGAAACGTGAGTAATTTTTAAATTACTCAGTACGGATTTAGATCCAGCCTTAAGATTTGATCTTCTTTCCTAGACTGGACCCAAATACCAATACCGAATCTTAAATGTAATGAAACAATTTAATATATATTAACATAATATTATTTTATGCATGTTTGAGAAAACACCTACATGAGTGACATGAAATGATAAATAACTCTGAAATAGAAAATCTGTGGAAATAGTAATATAATATAAAATATAAGGTACGAGAAACAAACACCCGAAATAAATATCTCAATTTGCAAATCACCAGATCTATCCCAAGCGGGTGCCACCAGCGTCCCAACTTACGAACTTGGGCCTTGTCTAAGCGGGCGCCACCAGCGACCCAACTTACGAACTTAGGACTTTATGTTTATGCGGCGCCAATACCACATAAACGACAATTCGGGCTCCCGAGGCGATAACGCCCTAGGAGAGTGAGCGTGCATAAGCACGTACTCTGGTCTGCTAAATCTGGTAATTCACCTTACAAAATAAAAACAACGGAGAAATATGTTTTCAGTTGCCATACCGCCAAAGGAGATAACTACTCGTGAATTAACAAATCGAAATCAAATGGGAGCCTACACTGTACCAAACAAGAGTCAGAGGACCGCATCCCGTAAAAGTATCAAAATGGAATATAAACAAATGGGAGCCTACACTGTAGCCACTAGGGCCAGCGGACCGCATCCCGACTTTCTCTGTACCAACCAGGGGCCAAAGGAGAAAGCCCTTCGGGCAATATTAGGATCCTAAATAAGCCGGATAAATATAATAATATAGTATCACGAACTAGATTTCAGTCTCGGATATGGCCGCCCACACTAAACACTGAAGTACACGGTATCCTAATCGCTCAAATTTGGATTAAAAATTTAATCATATAAAGAATAATAATAAAATATAATAAAGATCAAAAGAAAGCACTCTGACAGAGCCGAACCCGCCAAATGACGGGATCGGTGGATAACCCAACAGGCAAAGATGCGCAGTACATATACAGACCGGTGGGTCCCACGGGCATATGGGTCACCGTACGTAACCACAACAGTCTGGTTATGCAAGGCAACTCCGACTGAGAATTACTCGGTCCGCCTCTCAACACTCTCATGCATTTAATGCATGATTAACTACCTGACTTAATTAATAATTACTGATAGTAATAATATTTTTCCCAATAATTATAATCTACAACTTGAATTATTTAATTCTATCTAATACTATATCGGGACTATTTCCCGAATCATACTCCTATCATGTCTACGTGCAATGTGACATGATATGACATGCGAATGCGGGTATGTCTCAAATATGTTGGTCAATTTACCGGATGCATATGACAGGTCAGATTAAGTCTCTAATCATTTTGGTCAGAAAACACCGCAATTCAGATTTATTTTAAAAACAGTTTTATTTTCGGTATGGGTTCCTAATTCTGAAGAAAAGAAATCAAATCCCAGGAAACCGTACATGAGAGGGCTGGTGAGGATCACGGAGTCGCTCTACTCCGGAGGTAGAACACCGGCCTCGGGGTCGGTGTCCACGTACGTCTGGTCGGGAGTGACCTCGTACTCCGCGAGTGGATCCGAGTCGACTATATCACCTATTTAATTTAAATTAGGTGTTTATTAGTTTTAACTTGATTTACTTCACAATTAATAATTAAATTAGAGTGATAATTTAATTAAACGTTTGTACGGATTTTATCGTCTTTTCTTGAAAAAAAAATTCGGCAGCATTTCTGCTGCATCTATGCGGTGCCGGAAATTTTCGCTGCTTGTATAGTGATTCGTTAAGTTGTGTTTGTCGTTCTCGGTCGCTTCTATACGTTCATTCTTTATTTTAAATTTCGAATTTGTGGATTTAACTATTAGTTCCATTAATTTAAAAATAGAGAAATTGATTAATATATAATATATCTAATATTATATTCTAATATTCTTTTATTTATCTTTTTACAATAGAGGAATTGATTAACGTATATTTATATGTTTATGTATTTATTAATATTATTCTATTTAAATAAGGAAATTGATTAATATAGATTATATATATATTATTTTATTTCATTATTCTTTTATTTATTTTACAAATAGAGAAATTGATTAATATATATATGTTCTAATATATATTAATTTTATCCTAATTATTATTTTTATGATTTTTTTAATTTATGTAGTTTACTTTAATTTATATAAGTGTTATTACTAGATTAAGTTAGAGAAAATAGTTTTAAAATAAAATAAATAAAATAAAATAAAATAAAAGAAATAAACAAAATAAAGTAAACGAAAAATAAAACAAAACGAAATTAAAGAAAAGTGATTATATTATAAGTGTGTTGGTGTTTTAATGTTCGAGATCATACGCTGACTACCAAATCAATTTGAGTCTATGCTCTGATATCCCGTATTCGGGGGCAGTCAGGGAATTTAATCATTTCCCGATCTTTAAGTTTACGTGATTAGTCCATGGATACCGCCGAACCTTTCGGGATGGCCTCCAATTAATTAACACATTTTTAAGTCAATCATTTTAATTATCTTGAGACTTTTTAATTCCTTGGGCCTAATCTATCATTTTAAATCCTACTCTATATTTTATGTTATTTAGATTTATTTGTCGGCCCAATGGTTAAATGTTAAATCCTGATTTTATTGAAATGGGCCAAATTTTTCATTTCATCCCCTATATAGGCCAGAACCCAAAGGCTCTAAAAATAATTTAGGCATATATGAAAAATCCACTTATCAAAATTAGGGACAATCAACAGGGCTTATTAGGCCACTTAATAATCATTATATCATTAAGGCAAGGCAACAGAGGGGAATCCCAAACGTAGTAAAGTACAGCCAACAACACAACTGAAACGACAACAGCAGAACCACCACATATGCATCCCCAGTTCAACCAATGTGGGTTCAGGGTAGGGTAAGAATAGAACAAGGGTCTCACTAGTACCGGCTAAACCAGAACAGCAACAGCCACAAGGGAATCATAAATAAGAGCCATTAAGCCAACAAGTCTTTAGACTCCCAGAACCAAATGAGTGAAACAACAAAACCCAATTATCAGCAAATGGAACAGTACCGGCAATTTAGATTTACCAGAATAACAAAACTGTATCAGCAAGGAGTCAGACATAAAAGTGGTACCGACAACTAAATCAACTCAATTCAACAAGTGTAGTAACTGAACCAGTGAACCAAAGAAACAACCAGTATTGCCAAAAAGATACTACCATCACAATAGAACTAACAATTTCAGTAATAACCAGCAAAGATATGGGTAAATGAGCTAGGTCAAGTGCAACATCAGTTCCAGAAAAGGGAGGTATGCTAGAAAAATGAGTACACAAGGGCAAGAGAGAATTCAGTGCATCGAGATTACCCAATAACTCTTACCACTACAGATAAAATTGCCAGACCAATCACTACAAGCATTAATTAATGTCCCAGGTCTCAATAGAAATCAGAAACTCCAATACCAGTAGTCCAACTTTCACCAGAACCTTAACCCAGTAACCAACAGTAAAGCAAACCGGCAACATTCAGAAACCAACCCAAGAAATGAGATCAGAAAAAAAAAATCAAAATAAAAAAACAGTAGGGGCAAGGCTAGATCAAGCGAGTATCAATTTTAATTTTACCAGAATTCAATAGATTATCCAACAAATCAACCAGCGAAGAGAAACCAAACAACCTAGGTTTTACCAGTAAAGTTCAGAGGGGGTGGGGGCAAGCAACAACACAAAACTAATGAATCATGTAAGCAACATCTCCAGCAAGACAAAAGAGGGGATTATCAATTTTATTGTTACCAGTTCAAAACCGAGAAGGCCAAAAGGGACAAGGATAGGGGTTGCGCTTCTTCAGTCTCCCGGTCACCACCTCCCCTTCCGTAGGTTATCTCTTCCCTGTTAGAATCGTGTATCTGCTCTTATCGGTTTCTTTCTTTGTCTAATCTCAACGTATGAGGGCCCAAAACCAGAGAGAAAGGGAGACATGCACGGGTTTTATAAAGGGTGGACGGAGGAGAAAAGGGGAACCCTAATGTAAGCACAGCGTCATGCGCGACAGGTCGCGCCTAGGTACGGCAAGAACAATGGAGATGATGGGGGAGAGAGCGAGAGACTGCCAGAGGAATGGCGACAAGACCAGATGAGAGGAGGTGAGGGAGGAGGGTAGAGGGGTTTGGTGAGATAGCAGAGAGGAAGGGACGATTCCCCGCAGGCGAAGAAAACGAGAGAGAGACGAGTCAATCGGCAAAATAAATGAGGAAGAGACAACATTAAATGAGGGAAAGGCAGATTGAGTGTGTGGGGGGGGGGGGGTCGTTGGTGAGAGAATTGGAGAGAGGATGTGTAAGAATAATTAATGGAGGAGAGAGAAGGAGAGAGGGGGGTTTTCTGTGACAAATTTGATATAGTCTTCTGTGTATAAGGGTTTTGAGTCATTTTAATTATTGTTATTTTGATTTTGATTCTTGTTAACAAAGTCATGATTTATCGTTAGTCGTTCGGTTTAAAATCCTCGAGTTTTTGGATTATTTCAAGTTATTTTAAATTTTAAGTTTTATTGCATTCCATTAAATTAATTAGAGTCGTTTAAAATTAAATTATTTTGGTTACAATGGGATTATATGAATACCTTGTCTAATTTTTAATTTACTAAAATAAATTTTATTTAGTTATCTATCTATATATGGTATATCATTCAATCATTTTCATTTGATTATACATTTTAAATTTTACTGGTTTATATTTACTTCGGTTACTAAAGACTAGTAAATTTATTATTTACTGTTAATTATTATTAGTCTTTTTCATCTATTTATTCATAATTATTTATATCAGATTATTCATACATTTGTTGAATTGAGTTGCCCATAATTATTTATTTAGTTATTCTTATTCTTGACTTTATTTATGTCATATCCATTTTTGCATTATTCAAATTTCTTTGAATTCAAATTTGTTTGATTTATTATTTATTTTAAATTAAAAATTGAATTTATTGTTATTCTTATTACATATATATATTTTTATTTTTATTTACTAATTTATTTATTATCTTAATTATCATTATTTCTTAATTAAATTTCACGGTTTGACATTCCGGCTTAGGGTTCAAGTCGGAAGTTCCCATTACAACTCGTCTCAATGCTTCTTGTCAGATTCGGGTTGTGACTTCATCAAAGGAGAGCTTCTCTGCTGAAAGAAGTATTTGAGCTCTAATCGGTTCATAGCTCAAGTCGTGGGCAGCGAGAAATATGTAGATCCGATCCATCTCTTCCCTTCCCTGGAGCACCTTCAGGTCAGTGGTAGAATGACGATAAAAGTTTGAGTTTTTCGTATTTTGCTCTTACATGTCCGATTAGCTCGGCTTTGCTTTTTGAGTCTTGTGTGATTCTTATAATTTCTTGCTTGATATGGTAAATCTGAGAATGGCTTTTCTTATTGCTGTGTTGGTTTTTGATTTCTTACCATAGCTCTTTGTGTTGTTTCACAGTAGCAGAATGATTCTGATAGTTGTGGCTCAAATGAATTTGTTATTAATGTCATCACTTGGTTGTCCATCATTTTCTACTCTTCTTGAGCTTCGACTCCAAAAATTGGTCGGATTTTGTTGCCATTTATGAACCCTAGCAACCCCTTGCCTTTGAGTGTCACTCTGGGTGCCTTGCCCAAGAAATATAGTTTTTTTCATTTAATGAAGCATTGATTAACCTTTGAGATGCATTGAGTTGGTTCTTAACAAGGTGGATATTTAGTTTCCGGTGGTATTTGGGATTGGTTGTTCTTTTGTCATTATGAAACTAGCTGGTTCTTGTTTTCTTTTTTGGTTACTGGTACTGGTAGACAGATACTATAGTTGGATACCGATTAAAGACATATGTTATTTTCTGATTTTCTAATTTTGGTTTTCTAATTTCCTAACTGAAACCTTAAAAACAGATATCATTTGGTATGAATAAATACCACAACTTGCTTTAGCTGATTTTTGTCTACTGGTCTTTGCTGGTTTGATAGTTGTTGTCTTACTGTAGTTCTCAGTTAGCTGCAGTCTTCTGATCTCTGGCTCTGATGGCTTTATATCCTTTCTTTGCTTGTTGTGGAATTTAGTAAGTCAGGTTTTGAGAACCCATTCTAATACCATGTTAAGTTTTGAGAAGGATTAACTGATGAATAGTGAATTGATGATAAGATAATTTTTTTATCTCAATAACTGATTACAAGTTCGGTATATATAACAAAAAAAAGGAAAAATTATAACCGTAAATTTAGTTTCCGTTGGTACCACCATTGCTACATGCTACAATATTCAGAGAATAAAAAAATAACATTAGAAGCAACCCCTTTAATTTAATTCAAAGATTGAATGTATCTAATCTAAGTAACTGAGAACTAACATTTGATCTAGTGGCAAAAGACAACACTCTTTGTGTGAGAGATCGTGGGTTCGAAACCCGGATGGGAGGTCCTTATGGACAATTACAAAATTTGAGAGCTTGACTCTCATCTTTCCAATAAAAAAAAATCTAATTAACCATGATGATTATTATTCTGAGGCTAATCCCACACCTAATTAACCCTAATTAATCATGTTTCTCAACATTAATTTTATAAGTAAATTGTATTGAAATATCTACATAAAATATACTCATCAGTTTACGATCCTGGACAAGGCATAAATTACTTACATATATGAAATGAATAATAATATTTTGTTTTAGTTGCATTATAGTTTGAATTTTTTGCTTAAGAGATGGTATACCTAATTTTATCCAGCTTCTATAATTTATTAAAAATTAAAAAAAGCTACTGTGAATATATCTAGGTACTTTTTGTAATTTTGCAATCACAAACGACGAAGTAAATTAGAAAAAGGTGGACACATCTGAGCAATAAAATGTATTTTAAATGCATTATAGTTGAATTTTATTTATAAAATTTGTTGTGTCGATTTTATTTGGGTTGCATAATTTCTTAAACTCGTAAAAAATATATTATTTGGAAAAAAAAATTGTAAAAAATTGGGCTGCAAGGAGTGACTTGCATCTTCGTGTAAATTATTTGGGTTGCATAATTTCTTAAACTCGTAAAAAATTGGGCATTTTTGTGTCAATTATTGATCCGACCCGACCCGACATGACCCAACCCGACCCGACCCATTGACACCCCTACAAGGAGTAACTGTATTAAAGATGTGAAAAAAAAATTAAAATTTGTTTTGAAGGCGTTCTAGTTGATTTTTGTCCATAAAATATACCATATCTATATGATGTAGCTCAAACAATTTCTTAAAACTTACAAAAGTCATTTTCTTCAAACTATTTTTGAAAGTTTTGACGATTTTACAAATAAATATGCATGTATCATAATGATTTATATATAATATATTTAGTTGTTTCTTGAGTGATCATTATTTATATGTATTTTTTAGTTCAATTTGAAATGTGAAATATTTGTATGTATGTATTATAATAATAACTTTAAATGTATCTAATTTGTTATTTGTTTAGAGATAATAATTAATATGATGGATTAGAGTGTAAGTTAAGTTATGATTTTATTCACATATCATGTGATAAGTGTAATCAACTTAATTACACAAGAAACATATTAGGCATATATATTATTGGACTTGATCCATAATAATATATTATAAAAAATGTGTTTATGTCAATTAGTATTTCATTTGATTATTTATTATTTATGAAATGAATATTTTTTTATGCAAATAATTTACATATATGTATATTATCCAATTTTGTTCATAAGGAAACCATACAGGTTCTAAATCAATGCATGCTTTTTGTAAGAAGAAAAAAACATAAATCAAGAATGCATGTCCCAAACAAGATGAAATATTTTGAAATTGTGCACTTGTTAGGCTTATAAATTCTGAACAAGTTAAACCATAGATTCACTAAAACTAAAAATATTAGCATAATAGTTAATATACTTAAATGCATTATCGCTAAGTCTTCCGTGAGACATGTTGTATCGGAAAAAAATTTAATCCTTAATTTAAATTCGAGATATCCGTAAAGTGACAAAAATAACTAAAAGTACATAACATTTCGAGAAATATACTAAAATGTTCTTGATACTTAGACAAAATTGTAATCATTATTTTAAGTTTAATATTACCTTAAAAATATATAAATAACTATTAAGAAAAATAAAAAATATTTTCAAAAAATATATATACAAATTATAAGATAGAGTTGGATATGACCGTGGCCTGTCGTTGCCCGACACTATCTATGGCCCGAATGAGTGAGCAAGTTAAAGATGAGGTAGGCCCATATGGGATAGGTCCCTACAAGTTGTGGGCTTTGTTCACAATTTTACATCCCTAAAATTGTGCTCTCGAGTAAGGGGAGGATAATAATTTTTCATCTTGCTCATAAAATTTATTATAGAGGATACAAGAAGATGATAAATGGTTAAGAGCGATTACTTCGTCTAATTTCCTTCGCTTTCCTTCTTTCACTACAATTCATTTCCATTTTTATTCTAACTCGGAAGCACAGCGTAAGCGATGTAACAATAAAATGTTTGTAAATGTGTTCAAGAAATTGTTATATTCGTTGTATCTTCCTTTGATTTAACCCAAAAACGTCTTAGGAGAGTGCAAGCTATAACATTAAATAATATTTTTTATTTATTTTTGATGTACTTATTATTTGAATAATTCATCGATTGATGAAAAACATTTGATAGCTTTGATCGTCAAATAAAGCGTTACAAAAGTAATTGTTATATATGAACATAGCATGTGGGGGCATGGCTTATTATTTGGATGAAAAAATATGTGATATCTTTGATCGTCAAATAAAGCGTTACAAAAGTAATTATTAATTTATTATGAGCATAGCATTTGGGGGCATGGCTTATTATTTGGATGACAAGATTCATATGATATTTAGAACATATATATCTGCATCGATGATTAGTTTACTGCATCATTTTGTAAACATTTCATTGCGGATATTATTTCTTTATCAAGTAAAAATATTGGAGTAATGCTAATCTCATAAAAAGATGTAACCCTGCAAAAAAAATTGAATAGCATAGAAAACCATTTCAGCGATTTTTTAATATAATTATCTAAATAATCTTAATTTTAATAATATCAGTGAGTAAATAATTTTTTTTTTAAATATGAATAATAAAGCGTCACTAACATTGGCGTCATGTAAAGACGTCACTACCAGTAACGTCTTTATCAAAACACATTACTCCCAATGACGTATTTGCAAAACGCATCACTAACAATGACGTCTTTATCAAAATACGTCACTGACAGTAACATTTACACAAATGCTCCCAATCGAATGAACGGAGATGACATCAAATCGATAACATCAAAATCTGAGTACCTTACTTTCAAATGAACATAACTTTTGATAGAAAAATCTAATCGAGACATGCTATCGGCCACGGAAAATGGATGTCCTATTTGATCTAAGTAGTTGGTTTCAGGTTCTAATACATGTAATAATGTGCATCAAGCATTTATAACCCTTTGATTGGAATAGTTGTATTGGAAACAAAATCAGTTACCCAGCTCGGTGCCTGACTGGTCATAACCAAAATAACAAAGCCGTGATCTCTTCAAGCACACAAATCTGGCTTTGTGGCATTAAATTAAGTTCCATGTTTGGCTTCACACGGTTCCATAATTTGATTTACATGATCTAAATGATCGGTACCTGTTGCGCACGTGTCTGTGGCATCTGTGGTGGGATGAGAGCACCGAGCTGATGTCAGATAACTCAGAGGAAATGCCAAGGAAGTTCCCTTTGCGAATTTGCCTACCCGAAAGAGAACTCCGTGGAGTTCTCCTCTCAGACGGAAGGGGAAGTCTCATGGGCTTGGATCATTTTTGGTTTCAAAACACTTTTTGACCATTAAATTAGTATCTAATCATCAATCTCGATGTAACTGATTTTCAATCCTATACTTTACTCCAATCTCAATGTTGATCCAAAAGTTAAAATATGCCTTAGAACCAAAAATAATTACAAAGACTTGGGACTCCCCCGTTTCCCTCTCAGACAGGTAGCAAACAGAAAGCTTGGTGTAAGGAGAAGCGAAGATTCTGAAGATTGGGAAGATGGAACTAAAAGCAAATATTGGATCACTACCACAATGTATTTGATTCTGAAGTGAGAACAGAGGTAATAGGTGGTATTGCTTGGGCCTTGGAATGTATTGTTTTAGTCCTTAGATATATAGATAGGCTTCAGTAACAATTTCGTCCGGTGCCATATAGCCATAGGGCATTTAGGCCCATTACAAAATGTTCATGTTCGTTCTTTTCCAAAAAAAAATTATGATTTATGAATATCACATCTTCAATTTAAAATATGACAGTTGCCACAAAGTTATGATAATCGCCTCTCGGCCTTTATTATGCGGAACTAATGAATGAGACCAGGGTGGGTGTCTTGAAAAAAGGGAGGTACAAATATTACAAATATATTTTGCATGATTTAGAAGGGGCTACATACACATGGTATAGGCCATTTTTTTGTTGGTAGACGAGTACTAGTTACTTTGAAACTATACATGAACTCGACCCTTTATTCTAACATGTACTCAGTGTCTATTGACCAGATTGATATGAAAGACGAGTGGCTCGAAACATGACCGGACGCTAGATTTGATCTCCTTTCTTTGTTTCCTTGTATGCATATCTTGACGGGTGCAACTGTACAAGCATGTGATTTGCATCTTCTCGTCTGTAAATAAATTCTCTTTCTGGACTCGGAATGTAAAAGTTAAGAATTCTAACCTAATTACGCATCATGTGTGCATAATATGTTTATTAGTATCTTTATCGGTGGTTATTACGGTGATGTCTTTTAAAATTATAAAAATTTATATTTTTATGTTAAAAGAAAGAAAATAAAAATAATTTAGTAATTAATATAAATTTTAATCGTGAATACATAATTAATATAAAATAAATATAAAATTAAGAGAAAAATTGATATTCAGAATTTAAAAAAATTTAAAATTCATAATAGAAAACAAAGTAGAGCAATTGTACTCTTAAATTATGTAGTATTTTGTGTAACAATTAAAATTGAGAGAAAATTATAATTTCAACACAAATGATCATAGAGATAGTAATATTATTTGACGAATAATTAAATCTGTTATTAACTCTAAAAATTTAACAAAAAATCTAAACCATTACAAACAGAACACTTACTTAGATTCGTAGAAACGGAGATTGCTTTGGTTAAAAGAACTTCATTTTAGCCTATTGTATTGTAAATTAGTAAACTTCAATGGATTATGGATCATATCAATTGATAAATGTCCGGCATTGGTTGGTACCGTGGAATCTTTTTTTTTTTTTTGAGAAATACAATCTGTATTGGCTTGCCAGTTGCCACTGAGAAGTGAGAACAAGAGAGAGAGGGGGGAATCAGGAAGGGAATGGAAATATCCTGATGGCTTTACTGTCAGGCTTTTGTAAAGGGCAAAGAGGCCCGACAGGGTGCAGGCTTTTTCCTTTGTCTTAAATGAAAGAGAAACGCTTTGGAAAGAAAAACCAGCGAACCAGGCAAGCGTCGCGGGATGTGGATTCTCCGTACGCATGTTTTGGTTTCTTCACTGTTTTCTTTACTAACCTTCTCTCTCTCTCTCTTTCTCGGATCCAGAAGTCGCATTTTCTGTTACTATTTTCACATTTGTAGAAAGTTGAAGTCTTCTGTGGGTTTGGCTGGATAGCGCGCAAGAGACCTTTTTCATTCTTGTTGTTATTTAGCTCATGATAAAGAACTGATGGGGACAAACCAAATAGTACATGATTGACTCAATTGATTCAGTGGGATTCGTGAAATTGTCTCATTTAGTTTTATTCAGTGAACATTACGAATATTTTGGGTATTTTTCCTTGGACAAAGCCAGGTTAATAGTTTTACGGGTTAATTTAATTTAAATTGATTCTCAGTAGATTTTTAAACGCTTCATAACACTTTTGTTTCTCGCTGTGTAATTTAAGATAATCTTGAACTAAAAAAAATAAACTATATCTCATTTATATAACAAATAAATTACTGAGAGGGAGATGGGGTTGTTTTGTTCTTTATTTTAGCAACTAAATGTAAAATTTTGATTCGTGCACTGCTAATGCAACAATTTGAGCTGAAATAGTGAGCAAAAAATATACTCGAAAAGGTTGCATGAGAAATAAGAAGATGGCCGTTCAATGAACTGATATGTAACAAATTAAATAATGTTATTTAAAAAGGATTTAGAAATTAAAAAGAAAAAGAGAAAACAGTTTTTCTGAGAAATTCAAGCAAACATATATAATTCATTTCCCTTGCAAATGCACCGAGAAAAACAAATAGGGACACCATACGAAATGAACCCAGTAGGGCCGATATTACATTTCCTCGTTATAGCAAACTTTGAAAATCAAAATCGTGGCAAGTTATTATCATGCTTATATCAGTAAACGACGCCACGTGTTCCAATCGAATATCCAGCGAGCAATCTTCAACAAGCGAAGTACAGGAAAAAAATCTACCTTATCTGGCCTAAGTGTAGTCTGTAGACTAACTAGACCTATACGTATGGTTCTACTTATTTAAAATTAGAGTTTGCAGTTGGCGCTTATTTCATATAAGGTTGTTCCAAGTTCCAACTATTTCTGAGAAATTCCTTTCATTCTTGGTTCAGTACGCAATCAATTCTTCTTTGGTTTAGAAATCTATGGACAATTCATACGTCAAATGCACAAGATTTATCAATTTTTAGAGGAAGGTTGATACTAACTTCGAAAGGAACTTTTCAGAAATCAAACGCATAACATATCTCAAAATAGAATAAAAGAGTAAGGTTACGGTAAATATGACGAATTCTATACTAAAATAATTGATTTTTATAAAAATAAAACATAATAAACTAAAAAGACAAGTTTAACAGGACGCCGATTAGACTCGCGACGATATATGACGCAGAATATTGGACTATAAAAGGACAACAAATTCAGAAAATAAATGTAGCAGAAATGTGAATGCTACGTTGAATATGCAGCCACACAAGGAGAGATCGAATAAGAAACGATGAAATACGCGATAAACTTGGGGTAGCACCAATTCAAGAGAAGCTGGTCCAAGACCGTTTACGATGGTTTGGTCATATTCAACGAAGACCTCCTAGGCATCAGTACGTAGTGCTATTCTAAATCGTCCTAAAAGCACAAGAAAATGAAAAGGTCGACCGAACCTGACAAAGAAGGAAGCAATAAAAAAGAATTTAAAGGAATGAAATATATCTAAACAACATGCTTTGGATAGGAGTGCTTGAAAAACGGCGATCCATGTACTGGAACCATGATTTAAGAGTTAGAATTTTATAGTAGAGTTATAGATTACACATTCTTAGTTTTTCAGTTTCTAGATTTTAGGATTTAAGGTTTAGAAATATTTTTTACAATGTATGTTTATTATATTTATTATTATTATTATTAATATTACTATTATTATTAGCATCATTTTTATTATTATTACCATATTGTCATTGTCATTATCATTATCATTTTTATTTAATTTTTTAGTGTATTTATTTATTTATTTTTTATTATTTATTTATTTATTTATTTATTTATTTATTTACTATTATTCTTAGTATTTTTTTTCATCATCATTATTATTATTGATATTTGAGATATCTAATATTATGCTTTAAGATTGAATTTCATTTCTAATGTACTCCAAGGATGTGTTTTGATCATGCAAAGAATAATGTAAGAATAGAGAAATTGAGAATAGCAAATGAGGATAGTGAAAAAATAGTAATTTTTTGGTTAGCGCGAGAATAGTAAAAAGGTGATGCTATCCTTGATGGTAGAAAACTAGAAATATTATTTGAATAATTTGTTGAGAATAATAATGGAGAGTTGAGAAGAACAGTAGTTGTTCCATTCTCACCACAGAATAGCAAAATAACAGCTACTCTCACTGTTCCGAAGTAGCATATTTTCGTTTGGATACACAACTGTTATTTCTATTCTGAAAACAGTAACTATTATGCTATTCATATCTCATCCAAATATACCCCAATTTATTTGATAATAAAGACTTTATTGTTGTCGTTATTGTAAAGATGTCAGCTGCACTTAATTTTATTAGCCAGCGAACAAACCTTGGACATCATCAGGAAACTTCGGAAATTATTCTATTTTGAAAACAAAATGCTCGTTTATAGGGTTGAAAACAAAATGTAGTTAATAAAACATTAGTTATTTCAACTTTCAATACTTATGATTATATGAATAAGTATAAAAATTATAATGATTGAACTTGTTTAGAGTTCGAGTTCAATCCAGCTCGGCTCGGTGTTAGATTAGTCCTATTTTAGTTAGGTCGGATTGAATTTAGCTCAGCTCGATTTAGTTTGAGTTGAAAAGAAAAACCTAAAGTTCGGGAAATCGCGGCAAGAAGAAAGAAGCATTGAAGCGCTGGTTCGGCTCATTTGCAGCCTTACCCGTGTATTTAATTATTTATTTTTTAATGTTTAGCATTGCATAAACTTTATATTTATAATTCAAATTACTTTGTCCCCATTTGGCAAGTAAAATTAAAGCGAAGTAATTCTTAAATCATTTTGACGAAATTATATTTGTTAGTAATGAAATAATTAGATGCAGTGGTTTGGTAAAAACTATAAAGTGTTAAAAGATGTAAAAAACTAATGATTTAGTTTTACTTCAGTTTATAGATATTTTGACTTAGTACTATTTAAATCACTTTTGCTCAATTAGATTTAAGCATCTAAATTAATTTACTTCCTGAATAATAGGACTGTTTGGGGAAAAAAAAAGCCCGGAAAAACTGTTGGGTAATATTGTCCTGTACCAAAATATTTAGAGTAAACGTTGTTATCAATGATCAATCCAATCATATAACAAGAAAAAAAGAATATATATATATATATATATATATATGGAGAACTTATGATACTTGGCGAAGCAAAGATATTTTGGTTCGGTTTTAAAATCTAACAAAATTAAAATTCAAATGACCTATCTAATTTGAATAACATAGACTACATATTTAAATCTTATGAAATATCAAACTTGATTACTTTTGAAGCTTTCTAATAAAATTTACGGATTTTAAAAAAAAATGTCTCCAAAATTATGATAGATTCACTTAAAAAATTATCATTTTTCAAAAATCTAAAAAAATAATTACAAATTTTCAAAAATAATAAAATTTGATATTGTACAAGTTTTCAATATGTAGATTATTTTGATCTAATTAGATTGATATATTAATCTTTCAGTATATGAGAGAGAGAGTGTGTGAGGCTATAGTATTTTGTGTTTGTTTCTCGAATTTATAAGTCCAAACAACCAATTCAAACCGTTGAGTATGATTTTCATATTGAAATATCTTGAGAGATAAAATTATATATATTTGTTTTATTTTTGATGGATATAAAATTTATTAATCTAGTAATTTCTACACCATCCAAAATTAATTATTTTGTACCCGTCTAAAAAATAATAATTTTTTTTCATAAAATATAAATTTTAATTTCCAATGATATTTCAATAGGAAATCATGTTCATCGGTTTGAATCGGTCATTTGAATTTTTAAATTCGGGATATTAACACGAAGTACAAAATTTTTTGCTTCACGAAATACCATAACCTCAATATATATATATATATATATATATAGAGAGAGAGAGAGAGAGAGAGAGAGGCAGAGAGAGAGATACAGACTATTGTGAAAATATTTACATTTCAACCGATATGCAAACGGATCAAAAATTATATTTTAAAATCGAAAAAAATTCAATTTATAATTTTTATTAAATTCTTCATATTAAAAACCATGTGAGATACAAAAATTTGAAGTATTTTGAGTTTTTTCAGTCACTCTTTTGAATTTTTGAGAAAACAACACAAATATTAAATATTTATTATTATTTTTAGAGTTTTTTTTAAATTCAAAAAAATGACTTAAAAAACTGAAAACACTCCAAATTTTTATATCCCACAGTTTTCATATGAAAATTTTAATGGAAATCATAAATTAAAATTTTTGAGATTTTAAAATATAATTTTTAATCTGTTTGTATATCGGCTAAAATGCAAACGTTTTCACAATAATCTACCTCTCTTTATGTATATATATATAATCAATAAAAATGGAAAACTATACTAAATAAAAATTATACAAGGTACTAAAAAATAAAATGATAAAAACAGAAAAAATCATTAAATTAATAGGCATTTGATCTTTCCATGCGCGGACTAATCTTTTCTCACAATAGAAAAATCAGAAATTGCAAGTCGCAAAACAAAATAAAAAAAAAATGTGATGGGATCTAGCCACTAATTAATTAATTACTGCTCAGCCGCCGCGACAACTTCAACACCATCCCAACACCATCCCAATTAAGTACTTTTTTCATTTTCTTATTTTTCCTTCATTTAATCTGATAGCTTAATTATTGCATTTATGGTTTATATCATCTCTGCATATAGTACCATGTACCTTGTTGTATTTTATCCTCTTTTCCTGAATTTGAACTAACTATAACTATTCCCTTTCGCCTTTCATTAAATACTCGGTCCTTCCTTTAATTCTCCATCCAGTCCAGTTGCGACAGCGATCCGATCGACAAGTACCAGCTGAGATACGGGTGCTGGTTCGCTTTTAGCAAATACACTTCTTGGAAACCAGCGTGGATTAATGCGTCTCTGGTAAATGGCATAACTGGAGATGTTTTGTTCCTATATTCACCATGAGTAAACTGGAGATATGTCCTTTGATGTTACTGTGTGCCTGTGTGGGTTCCATTCCAAGAGCTACAGTGAATTTCATGGACAGCTGATCATAGGGATTTATTACAATTGTTAATTAATTAATTACAAAGTTACGAACTTGCAACTTACAACTGATCATAGGTAAGTATTACTAGGGAATTAGATAGACTAAGAAATTTATTGCTTTGTGCTTCTCTCCTTAACGAGACGAGTTTAATTTATCTTATAAAATTTAACAATTACTTCAAAAGTTTTGTATTATGCTCGAAGAATAGTGAAAGGAGAATGAGCGGGAAGAAAAATATAAGTTAATTCCGTGAAAACGAGGCAATATACCCTTAGACAAAAGAAAGAGAGAGTAAAAATATAGACGCTAGACTCTAAACAACAAGCTAATTCCTTCAATATATCACATCTGAATACATCATTCCTAAGAGCCTACTTCCTTAAACCTTAAATACTAATATATTTGTTTACTGGCCTAGATGGCTAGATCACAAGTTCTCATGATGACAAGTAACTTAGGTAAAACAAAATAACTAGCTTAATGAGATCACTATGCATGCATAGCACCATGCGCCGCAATTTTAATTTTATGGTTTGAATCCAAACAATGGCGAGATAAAAATCAGGCCTTGTGCAAATTAGAAGAAACGAACTCATAGAAACCAGGATATTGTATGATATCTTCGAGTAATCCCTGTGGGACCATCGGGAAATGTCCCCCGGCATCATCGCAGAAGCGATCCGAGAACTCAAAACCCGGCAATTCCTGCTTCGGTGCCACTTCCTGATCAAACGTGAGAGTTGTACTGTTACATATGTCCGTGCCCCTGTTGCACTGGTCACGTGGATAGAAGCCTTGTATGATATCTTCTAGCAGCCCTGCGTCCGGGTGCTCGGTGCAAAGGAAATCCATGTTGTTGATTCCGGTGATTTCATTGCATGCTTCAGAAAAGAGAGAGGCACCATTGGTTGGACTTGGACTTGAACCGTTGTAATTGGGCTGGTGCTGTTGTTGCATTTGCGGTGCCTGTGTTCGTGGGAATGGGAGAGAAATCTCCATGCCTTTGCAACTAGCATAGGAGGAACACTGGTCGAGCATTGCACCGGCTGGATTTGGAATGGCAGTAGGAATACCGGCTCCATAATGGCTTAACCATGGAACAGCGGTGCAAGAAGTGCAGTTACTGGCATTGCAGGGATGCGAAGAGGGATTCAATAAGCTGCGCATGATAAGTGGATTCATTGGAGGTGTTGCGGTCGGCATGACCGGCCATGACCAATTACCTGGCGCCACATGACCATGCGGAATAGTCGAAGGAATTGGGAAGTTGGTGCGGGCTTTGTTGCCTCGCATGGCACGTGCGGCTATGTCATATGCACATGCGGCTTGCTCCGCTGTGTCGAATGTGCCAAGCCATCGCCTCTCCTTCGACTGTGGATCTCTAATCTCCGCAGCATAACGGCCCCATGGTCGGCGTCTGACACCCCGGTATCTTGTGGTGCCATCCTTGTTAGCTGAACCAGGTGCTGAAGCCATGGCTCTCTTGCCGCTGCTGTTAGTACTCATGTTGCTGTGTGATTTCTTGTCCATGATTAAGCAAATGCTTATTATAAAATGGTATTTTTTTTGTTTTCTATTCCTTTCTGAAAAAGCAGTGGAACCGAAGTAGTTTGAAGTGTGGAAGGAGCTTTACCAGGCGCATATATATATATATAGAAAGAAGAGGAGAGGATGGAGCTAGTTGGGCGTTTTAATTAATTATTAATTAGAGCATTTAATTGTATGTAAATGAGGACCTTTGATTGATTGATACACTCATGCGCCATATGTGGGAAATGTAACTGGAGAGGTTCTGAATTCTAACGGTTGGGATGTTATTTTTGCTTTTCTTTCTCCAAGAAAAATGTTGCGGTTTTGATTTTAAGATTAGATATAACATGTGCAAGTGATATGTGCTCTCAGTTGAAAAGGCACCTATCCAAATAGAGTAGACTGCGCCTCTCTATACAAAGCATTATCATATGCGTCCATTAATGAAAAGCCAGTTTTGTTTCACTTGTGTCTCATGTTGAATTAAATCTTATTTTTTGATGATGGATATTAATGACGGGTTCACGTAATACCAAGGAATTTTCCGTTATTGGCAAGAATAATTAACCAATTGAGTAATGGTAGTTGGTGAGTGATTACTAATTAGTGACTGGTTCTGTGTTGTGAAAATTAATCATTGTACTCGATTCATTAATTATTTTACTTTATATATATCGGTTACTGTATGTACTATTTTTTTGGGGAATTAAAGAGCTGATCATTACTACCGTTTCGTTTCTCTTCTTCCAGAGTTCGATAATTTTAACTATTGCATGACGTAATGGGAGATTTGTGAGACTCAGCTATTTATTAATTAGAAAATACAGAAATTATAAACAGTAGTGGTACGTATTATCATGCCCATGACTAATTATAATTGAGCCAATGTCCATTACATCAAATTTTGGTCTGGTGAGCTGGATAATTTTTTTATCGTAGTTATTCAGATATCTGAGCAAAGCTATTGCACGAATCTTAATGCAAGCTAAGAATTTTTTCATATCTTCAGACTCAAATTTGGTTAATTGGACGTTGGAAACTCCCCCGCTGCTAATCAATCCTTTATAAGTTTTGTCCTTCAACTAGTGTTTCATCAAGCTATAGGCATTTAATTAGAAGTACTTTCATAAAAATATCTACTAATAACAAGAAATATTAAAATTACTAATTTTACTAACGGATTGCATATGTTCATTGGAAGTCTTGATTGCATAATTAGCTTTCCAAATTATATTGGAAGAAGGATAACTTGACAGTTGACATATTCATCAAATTATCTATCTGTGAGATGTATATTACTGAAATAATTTTGACCTTTGATTTCATAAATATTTTTTAGAAACAATTAATAATTATCGAATTTATTCGCGCACATGGCTGAATTTTTTTTGTGTGTGTGATGGCATGAACAGAGAAACAAGATCCATTTTTTGGCAAAAAAAAAAGTATAAATAAATAAGTATTCATCAACTAATGCCTGAGATGTATCTAATCGTCTCAACGCATCAAATTAACTTTTTTTAAGCCTTTGTCTATCGAAATTTCTATGATTTTTTATTATTGCATTTTAAGTACTTGACAATATTTTTCTGCTATTTAATTAATTTTATTGAAGGGTATATTATTATTTTGGGAACGAAACCTAAAAATATTCATAGTAAATAGAAACAACTATGTACTAGTACCACCGATTACTTTTCAATCTTTCCACGGTGCATAGCAACTGGCGCACAAACCCTACATATATATAAGATTCTCGTTGAACAATTAAAGTTTGTCCAAATTTCTTTTGAGCTCCGATGTGGACATAATTAGATTGTTCTCATCCAATGCTATCCTTGTTTTGTTCCTATACGGCCACTGCCATAATTAGATCAACACCAAGTCAAAGTCAAACTGAAAAATATGACCATCCAATTACACCATGGAACCCAAAATACTTTTAATACAGGCGGCTCTCAAAACATCCAAATCCAATAGTACCAGTGCCTCTTTATATAACAATTACATTGAACCTTGATATGAACTTTAATTACCAGATAAATGAATCTTCCTCTAGGCAAAGTTGTACAGATCCATCGATTGTATCATTCCATCGTGTTTGTCTCATGACTAGGGTTTCGGACTATCAATCACTTCCGAATTCAGATCCAATAGTTTAGATTATAACATCCGATACTTTACTTTCAGACACAATCTGAACCTGTAAGTTGCAACTAGCTATTGACTGGTATAATTAATTAAGTTAGTTTTACTTGCAGCCTCTCACCTGATACTTACCGTACAACAGTAAAGGATCAGGCCCATATATTACATGTAGGTCATGTGGATGGATGAAAGCTTGATTTCTAATTACCTAGGTTGAAAAGTTCTAATTCCTTTTGTAGTGATGACTAAAAACCACTTTTTAAAAGCACGGAGTAATATAAATTAATAAATAGCTATTAATCTATGACGTGACTTAACCTACCCCTGTTGCGACCAAACATGCATTAGAGAAGTTTCCTATGTTTTATATTCTTTTTATTATATATATACGTCACTGTTGAATCCCAATTCATTCCTTCTTGAAACGGAGAGGTGCACCGTGCACACGCAAAGACACAGTGGCGAGGCTGAGTGTGTGTGTATAGGTGGGGCCACGCGGGGTGATCTCGTTGTCTCCTCTTTGAGTTTCCCAATGGTGCCCTCTCTCTCCAACTCCTCTTTCTCTCCTCATTCCATGTAACAACAAGGAGAAGCCTCCAAATTAAGCCTCATTTATTAGCAGCGACAGGAACAGAAGACCTCTTAAAACTCCATGCACGCTTGTACACCTACGCTATTCTATCCATCTACATGTAGGAGCGTAGAATTCTACTCTACCATATATTACAAAATTACAACATTTATATAGGTAGGAAGGTTTGACCTTTGAAATTAACCTACACCCAAAACCCTATCTATCTATAATGCATCTCTCTCTCTTTCTCTCTGTGCAGAGTTGAGGGTTTTAGCTGTGCATGCTTGTACGTGGAGAGAAAACACTACGTGGCTGGAAACCTACGCGCGCGTGTAAATTATAACCCCCATGCATGCCATGATCACTGATCAGTCACAACTCAGTACTCACTAACTCGCAACTCGCAACTCACAACAACCGTAGCAGCTGGTTTGTATGCATGGTCATTAAAAGAAACAAGCTTTTTGCCAGCTATCATTTTTCTCATTTTCTGTATAAAGAAATTCAAACAATTGTGCTAGAACATTCATCAGTTCGTCTTTTCATTTTTCTATATATTAATTACCAAGGCAACCAGCTTTAATTCGTGTCAGTTTGGCCATTTAAAAAATAAATACGCATGCCTGCGTGGAAAATTATACGTGTGCGAGTAAATGCTATGTATATATAGAGTTTCTCGTAGGTAGAAAATGAGCAAATAAAAACAAAAATTTTAAATTAATTTACAGCAAATTGTTGTGTCTTTTTTGAACTAATGTTTTTCATGCATATGTTATTTATTTATTATTTCATCTTCATCAACCTCTACAAATCAAAAGAAAAGAGTTATTGAATTGAAACGACAACAGGTCGGACAAATTTATATTGAGAATAAAACTATCACAACAAATCGGGGAAGAAGCCTAGAGCTTCAATTTGGAGTACAATTTGAATGTCTGAATGTAAACGGAGCAGAGAAAGAGGCCACTCTTCCATATACAGCTAAATACATTTTGTTTCTCAAACGGTAAAACTAGTTAAACCATCATATCTTTTAATTAAGCAGTGTTTTTATTAGTGATATTGAAAACCACAATCTCGCATTATATTTATTTTAAGTTGAATAATAAACTAACACAAAAATAAGATACATAATAAAATTATTAACATAAACGAATATTAAATTTATTGAATAAGGACGTATATCATTTACCTCTCCTTTCTCTCCTCTCTTCTACAAACAATCTAGACCAACGCCTCACCGTCATCTCAGTGACCACCTTCACCACTTTTACCATCACCTCAGTAACTTCCACCTCTATTATCAAAAAAAAAAAAAAAAAAAAATCTGCCTCAACAGCCGACTATCTTCATCATGCTTCACTGATGTTGTCCAACTCATTGGATCTATACAGCAACCACTTCATTGTCACCGCCGCACCACCACCTCATCGATGATTTGTACAACGACCACATCCGATTCTTCTTTTTTTTTTTTTTTTTAAATATTTCTATGTGCAAATTCTCATTTTTTTTCTTTTTTCTTTTCGTTTTTGTAAATCTTATTCTTTTTAATGATAAAATTAGAATAATTTTTGTTTCCCCTTCAAAAAATTATATATTCGAGAAGACACTAAAATATAACTAAATACAGATTTTGATGGACGCAGCTCGGAGGATGGCACGATAGAGAACAGAATGCATTGTTTATTTGACATCTTGTTTAAATCTAAATTTTAAAATACAAAAAAAACTGAAGAGTCCTGACACGCATGTGAAAGTTGACAGTGAAAATTCTACTTTTTGTTAAAGACATGTCTTTTGTCAAGACTCAAGAGTCAAGACAGTATTGCAATTTTATTTTCATTGAAATAAAGCAGGTTACATAGCCTGATTTTATATTCTAGTAAATCTAGGAAAAGAAAATTTGCAGACTTGTAGTTTGGGAACCCACACATGCGCTTCCGAGAGTGCAAAAATAGAGGAAGAAAATAAACGAACAAAATTAGCAAGTTAATTATTAACGCCGACATAACTCTTAATAATATGAGAAAAAAATGAGTTGGATATAAGTTTAGAATTCTCAACTTGGCTCATGTTGTTCGACAGTTTATTTATATGAAAGTAAAATAATAATGAATAAATGTTGTATCATTATATATATATAACACATAAATGGATTACACTTTCGGATTTTTTTAGTTATATCATATTATTTATTTTTATTATTAATATTTTTTAAATATTTTTATCTAGTTCATGTATAATGTTTCTCTCTCTTCATTTAAAATAGATGGATATAATATATCTAAAGTAAAATTTAACTTTTAAAATGATCTAACATTTATAAATTAATAAATTATCACATATTATCATGTTTAATTATACTTTTACTGTTGTACTCATCTTTAATATTTAAAAATATTGTGCTGAAATTTTGCTTGATATAGAATTATTATTGGAAAAACATAGTTTTCATATTATTAATTATTTAGTCTATCACTTTTTTTCTCATCTGAGGGATTACCCACGTTTATATAAAAATAATAATGAATGATATTTTTTCCTTAAAAAATGAACCAACAAAACTAACGTGGTATCAAAATGTACAAACTACCAAAAGTTTGTTATTTTTTTCATACATTACGTGATTAGGTGATTTCTGATGGCTCCCCTCTCTCCGTGATTTATATGCATTTTGTACCTATAATAGTTCTAAAAATATGATTACTTAATTAAGCTCAGTAAATGTCAAATAACATTTATTATTGTCTTTCATGTCAATTATCAATCAATTTAAAAAATAAGCCTTAGTTTCAAACATAAAAAAGAAAAAAGAAAGCAAGAGAGCCGATATTTTTATTCATAACGTAAAAAAATTCAAAAATAATATTTGATTGACAATGAAACATAAAGAGATACTCTTTTGACAACTGCGGGCTGATGAAATGAAACAAATTGTCAAAATTATTAGAGTGAGAGCATTTAAATGGCAATTTCTATTCAGTTTTTATTCTTACATGTCACTGTTTATTTTTTATTTTAGTATTGAAATAGTAGTTTATAATTTAGAAATTTTAATTATGGTTTCTAATTTAGTAACTCAATTCTAATTGTCACGTCAGATTAGAAACTCTCATAATTTAGCATTGGAGAGGGGAGGGCAGACGCAGGTTTCCTTATAATTGTTGTTTGGCACGAGTGATAATTGTCCATTTGGCACAAAAACTGTCATCACACGATTTTGGCATTGGAGAAGGTTAATTATAATTAGCAACGTTTCTGACGTGGCTTAACTAAAAGTTTAGAAACGGTTTCAGCGTTGGAGATGCTCTGGACATTCAAGTAATATAAATTAATCAGATTCGTTCTTCAAACGATATTTTTAATATTATGAAAGTTTGAAGAAAATGATAAAAAAATGAACCCTTCCATTCCTTAGATGTTTTATATAATAATAGATATTCTTTAAGTTAATTTTGCAATTTACTATCAAATAAAGTTTATCTATATATTACTCAAAATTAATAATATATTTAATTTTGATGTTAATTTCTCTTAATATTTAATTAATAATATATAAATATTATTAAATACTTAAGTATTTAATTAATTCATAAATAATTAAATTTGTTTGATCCAAATTAAATCGAATGGAGTCGGTCGGACGAAGGATAAAATAATAACGATCTGATCCGATAATCGATAATGAAGTACATTTTATCTACTCCGGTTTTAGTTCTCAAAATCAATGCGAAAATTGAATAAAATAATTCCCTCGATTACAATGAAATAAGTATTATCTCGTCAGTTTCTTTTCTTGTCCTCCTATCTCTTTCTTAAATCGATAAAAACTACTGCTAATTAAAACTGCTTGCTGTCACTATGATCCAACGCGACATATTTATAAAGTATTGAAAATTCTATGTGATTTTTTTTATTGTCATAAATCACTAATGTTACTTGCTTTTAACAGTTCCAACGCCTGCATGCTGCAGATTTTTTTTATTTTAGTAAATAAAATAAATAAATATAGCAAATTGACTATCTCTCTCCTCACTTTTGCATAATTAGTTAGATCCGGGTTTGAAATTCGGGCCCGGTTTTTTTTTTACACAGAACACAACAGTCAGTATATTGATCTAAAATATTACAACAAAAATTAAAATAAAATTTTATAAAGCCAAATATAAGCACGATTAATATATTATTCTAAAATAGTGTCAAACAAATTGAAATATTACAACAACAATTAAAATTCAATTGTTCTGGTAAATATAACAACAAAAAACATAAACACACTGGTAATCTAAATCATGCTCTGTTGGAATGAGCTCGACCTCAAGTTGGCAGCCTGTTGATACGACCCTCAATTTCATCCATAACCATTGGAATGTGTATCTTCCTTCTCTTTCTTTTGTTGATTTTTGCTGGATCTGGCTTTATGACCGGACCATTGTAAATTGGTCAATCTCGTTTATTGTCATAACTACGCCAATGACCAGACCATGTGTTAATATAGTACTGGATGGTATAATATGGACTAACGTACTGAGTGTAATCCAGCCTTCTGAATGAACAAACAGAAAGCAAGTGATCGCATTGGATGCCGGTCAATTGCGGTTTCTGACACCAACAATTACTAATTCCCGTCATGGCTAATTCAACCTCATATTTCATTTCACCCATTTGTCCCAATTATTTAAAATAGAAATTATAAATTATTGCTTAAATTTTAAAATTAAATAAAAAATTATATAAGCATAGAATATTACCGTCTCGATATGGTCATTTCTGTTGTAAACATCATAGTTGTTGATACCCCAATCCACTGGTATAACATCGTAAGTTCTACCCTTATCATCGCGATGTTTTATCATTTCGATGACCTTTTGAGAGAATACCAGACCTTGGGCTTCCCAAGCTGTTGCAATTTATCGACGCTGATAGAACCACTCAACACATTTGTGCCAAAACACGGGATGGTCGCTGCTCTCGAGCTCGGGAGTAAGTTTTTTTTCCTCAGCCATTACTGGATTACTACTTCCAGAAATACTAGTTGGATCATAGTTATCAGAAACTGGATATTGGTTCAGATTCAACTACTAGCTCCAGTGTTTTATACCCGGGTAAGTAGTACGGAGCTGTTGTTTTAATTATTTCCCCAAATTTCATCCGAAACAACCGCAAATAAGATTTTAAAAAAACACTGTTTTAGAACAATGTATTAATTGTGCTTATATTTGACTTTATAAAACTTTATTTTAATTTTTATTGTAATATTTTAGATCAATCTACTGACTGTTGTGTTTTGTTTTTAATATAACACACAAACGTAAAAAAAAATAACCTGGACCCAAGTTTTTTTACGTTTCTGTGTAAAAAAAAATCGGATCCGAGTTTCAAACTCGGGTCTGGCTAATTATGCAAAAGTAAGGAGAAATTGCCAGTTTACTATATTTATTTATTTTATTTACTGAAATAAAAAAAATCTGTACATGCTGCGCTGAAAAATAGAACATGGAGACATGGAATGCTCTTGCCTCCTCTTCCTCAAAGAAAGGATTATAAGTGCAACATTAATTTACTAACACCTCATTTATCATCTGTTATTAGATATAAGTTAAAACTAAAAGGGTAATTCTAGTGTATGAAAATTATACTCCGTCGCCGGTACAAAAATGCCGCTATGATTTTATTTTATTTTTTGAGGATGGAAACTTTGATTTCTGCTAAAGATGGAAGCCAGCTAAGACCTTTCATTCCAATATACTGTAACTTAACAAATTAATAAACAAACAAACCGCGCATGGCTAGCTAATTCCCAACGAAACATGATAATTCTTGAATGGATTTCCGATCTGCCATCTTCACCTATCCCCCTCCATTAAATAAGACCTTGATTGACGTCCAGGCCTCTTTGTATGTGCAAGGCGTGTGCTCTGAATTCTGATTAACTATTTCAAATTCAAACAGAGGAATTAAGTAACAGAGCAATGTATGTATGTAATGAAGTTTTGTCGTTTTATTTTGATCAGGTTTTAATCAGAGCCAAAGGCATCAATCAAGCGTCAATCTTACATGTGCATGTAGCTTGCTTGAGGCAATGGAGAAGCCAATAAATAAACTTGGGTAATATAAATAAATAAATATTAGGTGATTACGAGAGGAAGAAATTGGGAGTGATGGATACAAGTATACAACAAAAAAATCATTCGGAATGATTACTCTGAACCTCTGGCGGCGTCAGAAATTGTTCCCCCTGGCTTCTTCCTCTCTTTTCTCTTTTGGCATCTCGATCCTCTGTTGCAACCAAGATTGTAGCAAACTGTATGTGCGTATTGAAATTTTGAGATGGGATGATTGACTAAGTCATAAGTAACAAGTTTGTGATTGAAAAAAATATTTGACGAAATAAATAATTCAACATTATAATATAATACAAATATTTTTTTAAAATATTTTCTTTTATATAATATAAATAAAATATATATTATAATGAAAAAATATTAAAAATATATTAAAAATTATAAATTTTTATTTAAAATAATGTACAATATATTTTTTTATCGAATAATTCATAAATAAATTATTTTTTGACTAAAAATGTACTATATATTAAACTGATAAATTATTCGTGAAATATCGGGTTAAAAATAAAAATAAATATTACGAATTATTCACCTATTACTATGATCACAAATGGTGTTTTTCTTAGTAATAAGTTGCGGACATGACTTTGTTTATTATTTCTTTGGAACTGATTTGAGAATTTTTATTTGTGTTGTTCTTTAAGATAATCATAGTGCACAAATATGTGCAAAAAGCATTATATTTCGTGAAGATTCTGTTCTCGTGGCCCTGCTTTTAAGTTAAAAAAAAACAGAGAAAAGCGTGATAAACTGATTTTTTTTTAATAAATCTGGTTGAAATTTGGAGTGAAGTTTCTTCTTTTCAGTGCTTCAGATCATTTTTTATATATATTTTGCCTTTTTCCCCATTGGAGCTATTCATCTGTGATATCGGAGTGATATAATCCAGCACTGTAATATCGAATGACACGCTATTTTAAAAGATTTTTTATTCACAAAAAATAGGAAATGATAACAGCAAATTCGGTACTAGTTTTTCTTTATGTTTGTTTATATTAAAAAAGTAAGAGATATCAGAGACCGAGCTTAAAATTCGGTTTCAAATAATTTATTTATATATTTGTCAAACCTTCTTTTTTATCTTTTTTCAATCATTTATTCAAAATGATCATTGTTACTGTTGCAAAAGCATCCAACTGAAAGTATGATTTTCGATAGATCCAGTCCGATCCGTATTCACCACTCTCTTCTTATCAATATTGTAAGTTTTTTTATTTAGATTATTATTATTTGTTATAAAATTAAAATATATTAACAGTAGGGTTTATTGTTTATATTGTAGATACGACAATGTTCCTGATCAATGTGTATCACAAATGTTAAATCTTGAACACTTCAACCCGACGTGGGTTATGATATTCGTGTCGCGTGCATATTTTCTACTGACGAGACAATCAATATTCATTAATTGAAGAGACATATTGATATTGGTTTGAAACTACTCTCTAGCCATTTCAACATCAGCGTTATTGCACGGATCAACACTGCCCCATCATGTTCGGATGACTTTTTTATAGTTTATTTGTGGTAATTTCTGAAGAAATTTGGGAAATGATTAAAACAACATCTCCGTATCAAATATCCGGGTATAAAATACTGGAGCTAGTAGTTGAATCTGAACTAATATTCAGTTCTAATCAGTATGATTTAACTAATATTCCTGAAAGTAGTAACTCAGTCCTGGCTGAAGACATAACTCATTTCTGAGCTCAGAAACAATCATCATCCCGTCTTTCGGTACAAATTATGAATGAGGATGAGAAATAGGAAGAGAGTCACCTAGATGTCGAGAAAGATGATGACAAGTTTGCGTACAAAAGTGAGGTATTCTTATCATTTTTTATTTTTTTTATTTACCAAAAAAATTTGCTATTTCAAAATATGCAATAATGTATACAATATGGATATTTTGGCACTCAATGGAATAGTAAAAAGTTAGAATAGAATTGTTATTCCGACGAATTAATTTGTCAAACGAATTTTAGACTAAGTAGAAGAGTGCTAATCTGGTATACCAAGTTATAGTTGTTATACCGGATTAGGTTTCGTTGGAATAGCGATTATTGTTTGATTATGTTGTACTATATTATTATTATATTATAAATATAAATATGATTACTTTATTATTATATTATTATAGTTATGATTATTTATTATTATGATATTATTATTATTATTTTATTATGATTATTTATTATTATGATATTATTATTATTATTTTATTATGATTATTTATTATTATGATAGTATTATTATTATTTTTTATTATTATATTATTATGATTATGATTATTATTTAATTATGTTATATTATATTATTATATTATAATTATATTATTAAAATTAAAAAATATATAATGACTATATCTTTATTTTTATT
>CAXKVV010002011.1:0-24311 GCA_964058805.1 Schoenoplectus triqueter
AATCGAAATTTTAGAATAAAAAGCAAAGGTATGCCCAATAATAGGAGCAGATATGAATCTAGACTAGAAATTAATGTCAGAGTCTCTAATGTCGGTTACGTGGTTGTTTAGAACAGTACTACGGAATGTTATTACGTATGCGACAAAAGAAGAATAATAGTTTGATGTCCCAGTGATGATTACAAGACTAACACAAAAATAATTGTTTATGAAGGAGAAGGAAATCATATCCATTTCCTCATGATGATAATAGCTATTGCATTCTCATACTAGCAAGAATATCTTTTCGGCTCTTAATTTTCATGCCAAAATGGACTGGAGGAGACTAGAAGTGTAGGACTCTCCAACCCAAATACCAATCTGTCTCTTAGAATTCAACGGTTCATTTTCAAAACATTTTTTTTTGTACCAAGTTTTTTATCTGGTGTGCGTGCAGTGACGGAGTGCAAAAATTCGAATAGGAGGGTCAGATCACAAAGATCAGAACCGGTAATTACATAAAAAAGTTAATATAAAAAACATAATAAAGATATAAATTTTAAATTGAAAAATCATTATTAGTTATAATGATAATATTATCAATGTTTCTTCAGTTTTATTTTTACAATTGCAAACATTTTTTAAAGTAGAAAATATTTTTTGAATGAAATTAAAATAAATGTAAAATAGCTTATTAGCAAGTGTATCAGTAGCCAAAAAAATGATATATCTAGAATAAATAGCTGGACAACCTAATAGTAAGACTTAATTCTAAAAAATGAAGAGTATATTAAATATATCAAATAAATACTTTTATTAAAAAAAATTCAGCCAAAGAATGATGAGTTTGACAAAGAGTAAAAAGGAAATAGATTGGAACAATTAATCTAATTATAAATGAAGATAAAAAATATAATATTTTATCTAAACAAATTAGAGTTTACTTAAATAATAACTTAACAATTAACATATTTTTTAATAGGGGTCAATCCATATAAATTACTGAAAGTATAATAAAAATATATATACTTGGCATATAATTTGAGGAAACTGGGGCCCACCTTTCCACTGTTTGTGTGGAATAGGAAGGGGATGGAAGAAAGTAACAATATCAGATTATCTCTATCACATATGAATCCATATTCGATATTCAAATTTTAATATTTCCATAAGAGTTCCGAGAGACGTGAACAAACCGCAAAGGACAAAGATTTCATTATCAACATTTTGCAAAATGTCATAGTTTTACTTTTTATTTTTATTTGAAATTGAAAACAAATTAAAATTATTATTTTTAGTTTTTCACTTAAAATGCATCCGCGTAAAATTTATGAATTTTTAAGCTCATTTCATATTAGTCCAAAACGTCAAAAATTAGTGCAATAAAATTATCGATAATAATAGTATATATTTGATAATATTTTATGCTTTACCTGAAATGAAACTGCGATGATAAAAAAAATGTGTGTGTGTGTGTATATATATGAAGGCTAAAATGCAACGCGTTGCACAGTTACACCTGTGCATAGCGCTAAAATCTCAAAATTAAAATTAAAAATGACCAATCCAAATCATTAAATTTATTTTGGATCAAATTCTTGTAAAAAATCAAATTTTATATTTTTTTGAATTTTTTTGCTATTTGTTTAGGTCAAGAGAAAGTTGCTTAATTTAAGGATTTTGGATCGTTCAATAGTGATGCTTTCAGTAGTACTTCAGCTAGTCCAAATTTTAATTTTTCGTACTCAAAATTTTAATTTAATTACCTCAATAAAAATTTTATATCATAATCTTATAGAATACTAATTTTTATCTTATTTGAAAATATTTTACTATAATTAATGATTTTTAGAAAATGATCCTTTTGTTATATAATTTTTTATAATTTTTTTATTTTAGGGCTATCTTTTAAAAAATATTAAGCATCGTAAAATAATTTTAAACATGGTAAAAATAGTATTCAACAAGATTAGGATATAAAGATTTTATGAGCTACTTAAATTAAAATTTTGAGCATGACAAAATAGAAATTTGGACTGGTAATATTTCCGTCAAAGTGCTACCAAAAACACAATAGATAAACTTTATATATATATATATATATATATATATAGAGAGAGAGAGAGAGAGAGAGAGAGGGAGAGAGTTATATGCTACTGTTAGCCGTGAAAATACAAATTTGCATCAGATCTGTCATTTCTTAATTTAAAACACTGATTCAATCGTTTAAATTTTTATATTATTTTGAAAAAAAATTCTCATTTATTTTGAGGGGTAGAAAATACATTGAGTTTATAATTTTTAATAATAATGATTTTCTAACTCTCAAATAAATCAGAAAAATTAAAAAATTTATCTCCAAACATATTTTAATGTGAAGAATATTTTGAACAATTGGATCGATATGTTAAATTTATGAATAAGAGATACAACATAGTACTATTTGGTCATTAAAACAAACAAAATCGATCATTTAGATTCGACGTTTGAGTTTCGAACTATCACACTAAAATTATTTATGACAGTAATACTGATGTCACAAATTTTACTTTTTACAGCCATAAAAAGTCAGCACCATACAACTAATAAATGTCAACTCGAAGATTTTAAAATTGAGTGACATAAATATATATTGAGCCATAACCAAAATTAAAATTGGAGTATTTTCAATCTGAAGGTTATAAATGGCCTAATAAAACAAACTGACCTATCCAAATGAAGGAAATAAACCCTCATGTCTTTTAGAAGAATTTTCTGCTTTGAAAATTGGCCAACAAAATTGCAATATAGTCGACGGAAGCAATAATTAGCAACAACAACACTTGAGGGAGGCTTTGAAAACAAGAAAAAGATGGTGCCGAGATGGAAATTGAGTAGGTATTCTCATGGGGCTATGGGCCCAGACCAAGAAAAGCCGCGTCGGCGGCTATTAGTTCTATATTTCACGCTTCACGCATGTCTGTATATCACAGTATATATGACTATGTAGAATGGACTATACCATATTTATATGACTATATGACTATATCCCCTTCCACGACAAACTGTATTCCGTTGGACTCGCCTAAAGCCATGATGATGATTGTGCCTTTCCAGCAGGCCTTCACAACACGTGAATAAATAAATAAATAAGCCATCTGTTTTGTTACTATGCTCTGGAATGCACGTAGAATATGTTCTCTGAAATTTGACCCGTTAAGTGTTATTAACTTATGAAATTGATAAAGTTTTTATTGGCCAAATTGTAGTGGACCATCGAAGGGGCGAGAGTTGACATCTCTGCGCAATTAATGAAGAACATGTGTTGCCCTATTATAAAATGAAAATGAAAAACAAGTGTTAAATTATGAATGCATCAAATAATTAATAGCATTGACACCAAGACTAATTCAGCCCGTTTGATTATTTTATGTGTTATTTGTTTTTTTAGTTCTTTATTTTATTTTAATTATTTTGCACCGATCGAGTCTAGTTGTTACTACTAAGTACTAACAGAGCAGATGAACAATCAATGAAACAAAATTTAGTGCTTTTTCACCTGCAGATGTGTACCTGGCAACCATAAAGTATTTTGCACATTTTGGTTTATCATTGTTTTATAATCATGTGCTTGAAAGGCAATGCAAGCAAGAAATCATTAATCAAATTCATTAAATTAAATAGACAAATAACAGACAAGAAAGATTTCAATAAAGATGAGAAAAGTGTGGAAAAAGGAGACCCCATTCAATAAGAATGCAAAACGGCAAGAAAAACAAAATCACCAAAAAGTTTTAGCATCTCCAACAAGCCACTCATATACCTAATCACCATTTGATTCATTGATATTATTATTAATCAGTGTTCTTTTGGACTCTCTAGATGTTTTTTAGCCATTTATTTTTTTAAAAACTATTCTACATGGACATCACTCTAATGTAAAATCGATTCTGTAGATCTTGTGATTAATTATGTTATAATTGATTTTTTTTACTTAAAATTTTATTAAAATTAAAATTATATTAAATTAATTTTTTTTAAACGAACTTCAAAATTAATTTTTAAATTCTTACAATACAATTGTACTACTTCTTACAGACCACACATTTATTAAGATATGGTTTTTTCAAATTACTTGATGGTCATCAAAAATGAAAATTTTTCATAATTGTATAAATAACAGAGAAAGTTCGATAGATAGAACCTCAAAAATTTATGTTGGGAAATGGAATAGTAATAAAACTAAATAATTGAAGGAATATCAATCCTGTCATATATTTAGATATTGTATCCATATCTTCTAAAGATTTCATGCGTTCTTAAAAATCTGACACAGACGGTTTGCATTCAGATTGATTGTCTCGAATTATAAGTGAATCAGCTTTTAAGAAAAATGATTCAAGTAAATGGTTCAAATTAATTATGTTTACTTGAATTAGATATCCAATTTTTTTATTTTATTGTGCGATAAGTTGTTAAGAAGTGAGAGATAAGTCTATCACATATGAGAAATAGTGACATTTTTATCTCTTTTCCAAACATAATTCAAGGAGACTTGAACTCCATCTCTCTCCTAAATATAGCCTCAAGGAGATTTAAACTCTGTATCTTTCCCTCCCTGTTTTCCCTTTTGAAAGTTCTCATTTAACAAATACATTTTTTTAACGAGGCTTTTAATTTGCAATTTCTATGATTGAACTAATATTAAAGTAACACATTTAATTTTTCACCGGCAAATGATTAAATATTGACCTTAAAATTTTATGATTGTACTATCAAGTTAAATAAAATAACCTAATATTTTTATTAATAACGTAAAAAAATCAAAAATACGAAAATAACACTTAATGGGCAGAAATCACGAAAGTAACAAATTCGCGTTTATTAAACGCATACTTAGGTCCGCATTTGTTAAAAGTGGATCTAGGTCCACACTTATTAAGTATGGACCTGGAAATTTTTTTTTTTTTTTTACAGATCCGAATTTAGAGTTGAATATGAATATAGATATGGATATGGATATGAATATGGATATAGATATGGATATGAATATGGATATGGATATGGATATGGATATGAATATAGATATGAATATGAATATGGATATGGATATGAATATGAATATGAATATGAATAATTCGTGTATTAAGAGTTGAATATGAATAATTCATGTATTAAGAGTTGAATATAAATTAATTTTAATCAATGTATATAACTCAAATCATCTTGTAATGTACTAATAAATTCAGGTCCGCTTTTAAGAAATATGGATCCATATCCTCTTTTAAAAAATATGGATTTAGATCCACTTTTAAGAAATATGGATCTAGATCCACTTTTAAGAAATATGGACCCAAATCCGCTTTAAGAAATGTGAACTTAGACCCATTATAAACCCACAGTTCTTTAAAATTCATACTTCTGACTCTCTCCGAACATAATAAAGGTTAGTGAAAATTTTAATTTCTTTTATATTAATAAATTTAAAAGCATATTTAAGATATTAACCAATAATATTTTAATAATTTGGCGTAATGATTCTGATTGTGATTTATGCGGGTGGTAATATCATCACAGGATCAACGGGTATTGATTATGATAATCCTCTTAGATTTTTTTTCTTGAAAATGAAGATATGTGTTTTGACGAGGCCAGAACTACGATAGCCAATGCAATAAAAAGAGAGTTAGCACAATTAACTGCAAAATAATAGCCGGTGTAATTAAAAGAGAGTTAGCAGAGGATACGACATTAACAATTAAAACAATATGTGCATTACTAAGAGAAAAAAAATCGGATGTTAATCCTTCCTACTCTAAGATTTGACGAGGTCGCGAGGAAGCAATAGCACCAATTTTTGAAAGTTGGGAGGGTTCGTATGATATACTACCTCAATTATTCAATGTTATTCAATCAATAAATTCTGGAATGAAATATAACATCATGAAAGAGTCCAGCATTCAATCAAAAGTTTATTATTTTAAGTGTGCGGCATGGGCTTGGGGTCCATACATCGAAGATTTTTTGTACCTTCGACTAGTTATAAGTATCAATGCTGTTTTTTTATCTGGATGCTATGAGGGAAGATTATTGATGACATTTGTATTGGTTGAAAATAAAAATATGAAGAATTAGGGTTAGTTTATGAGTTGGTTGGGTCACGAAGTGACCAAACCTGGACAAATTAGTGTAATTTCCTATCAACGCAAAGTAATCAAAGCGATTTTTGAGTATTCATAATTTGGTTGGTCAGAAAAAATGGGATGTTGTGAATCGATATTATATACAATATGTTTTAGAGAACTTGTACAAAGTATGTCATAATCAGGACATTAAAGATCTCTTCAAATGGATAGTTTCAGAGGAAAAAACCTCGTTGATTTAAGAAAGATATGTTATCTATCATATAACAGTTTTCGAATGGATATAAGTTTTTATTAATTGTAAGTACTACAACAGATCAAAATGATAAAGAAAAAAAATTCAAGTAGATGGACTCAGTGCAAAGATCAAAGTTATCGTTTGAGAATTATGACAAGTAATGGGTTAGAATCACTCAATCATGTATTTAAAACATGTCGATGTTTGTCGGTTGTAGCAATAATTGAAGGTACTTGATACAAATACATTAATTGGTTCGATGAGCTAAAAAATATATCTATGGTATTAGTGAATGGAGGAAAAGTATGGTCAACAAAATTTACCGAAAAGCTAAATAAAAGAGCTAAAAAATCACGCCCACACAGGGTTGACCCTTATGGCTCTGATCGGGGGGACTATAAGATTATTCACCACAGTAAAACATTTTCTAATGGTGATTTTAAAAATTTTAAATACACTGTCAACATTGAAACATGCATGATACATTGACCACATTGAACAAGGCATGATGTCGAAATATACGTATTTAAAACCAAACCTAACTGGTATATCATGCTCTCATATTCTGACGGTAATAAGAGTAAGAAAATTCGAGTTAAATAGGTTTATATGCCCCTTTTATAGTGCTCAAACACTTCTTAATACCTGATCCGAACGATTTTATCCATATTCAAATCAAATTGATTGGCCAGATAGCAATGGTCCAAGAATCATTCCCGTGCGACGATTGATTCAAAGGGGACATAGAAAGCATATTCGTTTACCAATGGTTATGGATGAAATGAAAGGACGACGGGTGAAACAAGGATCAATACTTGCATCAAATAATAACAACTCAGGTAATATTTTAGTATGCAAATAAAATGAAGATTTCTATTTTGCTATGTATATATAATTATGCATTATATATTTTTCATATAGCAGAAAATTAGAATACTCAGCAAGTAAGTCAATCTGCCTGTTACTCCATCACTGTTCCACCATCGAGAAGTAATATAAGCAATACTACTTTTGATGATGCATGACATTCAATTAACGGTATCTCTCCTGTTATATCTTTGAATGTACATCATAACACTAATGAATCAGTTAATTATATGAATTAATTTATGATATAACCACATCTATAAATAATTTTAACTTTTTCCTATCATAGATGCATCATAGATGAATCAGATCGTTATTTAGAAGCTCTTCTAATCGCCGAAATTGAAACTGTTGTATTGTATTATATTTCTATTATATTGTAATATAATTCTTTATATTTTTAATAAATTATTATGTAGCTAATTATAATATTTTTATCATCAAAGAAGTTGAACTGAATATATTTTTTTAATGTTATTAGGAGATTAACTGAATGCATTTAGTGAGTTTATTATCTCAATTTATCAGAAAAAATAAATTACAAACTTAGTTAATAACTTAAATAAAATATTAATAAACTTAGTTATTAACTTAATACATAAATTATTCATATTCAACTCTTAATACACGAATTATTCATATTCATCTCTTAATACACGAATTATTCATATTCATCTCTTAATACATGAATTATTCATATTCATTTCTTAATACATGAATTATTCATATTCATATCCATATCCGTATTCATATTCATATCCGTATTCATATCCATATTCATATTCAACTCTAAATTCGGATATGTAAAAAAATTCACGTCCGCACTTAATAAGTGCGGACCTGAGTCCACTTTTAACAAAGAGGGACCTAGGTACGCATTTAATAAACACGAATTTGTTTCTTTCGTGATTTCTGCCCATCAAGTGTTATTTTCATAGTTTTATTTTTATTTACGTTATTAATAAAAATATCGGTAAAATAACACTTGAGCGACAAATTCTGTATTTTTTTCCTTTTTTAATTTTGCATATACACTTTGTTCTATTAAAAAAAATCGGTTTCTTCCGAAGAAAGTGACAGAGCAGTCACTGTTTTATTCTTTTTATATACTTTTTTAGGAGGATTTTAATTTCATAAGTTTTGTATGTGATAAAATGTTATCAACTCAATTTTTAGTTCATATTATAAATCCAAACTGTTGATCTTGTTAATCTTTATGGTAGATGTATGATCTTAAAATTTTATGATTTTTATAGTTCATTTAATACTAGATCAAATGAGAACAAAATGGATGAATGTAGTTAATTATGATTGATTAATTTTTATATATTTATTTTATTCTCATTTGATCTAGTATCAAATGAACTTAAAAAATTATTAAATTTTAAGAGTATACATCTAGTATAAAAATTAATAAGATCAACGGTTTAAATTTAAAATTTAAATTTTTAATGTTAAAATATAAATTAAAAAATAAATTAATGACATATTATGACACACAAAACTTAAAAGATATTGGAACCCTCCTCATACTTTTTATATATAAAAGTAGCATATGTGTTTGTATGATTTAACCGGATGCAATGCGAACCGACAAAATTCTCAAATCATAATATATCAATAAGATAAATATATAAAATAATATACTAAGTTATCACCAAGTCAAAAAATTATATATAAAAATCAGTAAATTAATTTGAAGTCCAATAAAAACGAAGAAGAATATAATATTGCAGTCATCTCTTATTCAAAAGTTAAGTCAAATAGCAATGGAGAGATTTCCTCGAATTAAAGAGAGCCACGAAATTTATTTCAATTAAAAATTTGGCAGGCTACTTGTCCAAACTCCATAATACAATTATTTTTTTTCTTATCACCTTTAGTATTCTATTGGAAAACTACATATCCGTTTTTTTTTCTATGCCAGTATACCCTGTGAGGCTGTATCGCATTGAGCCACATCAAGGACCTTAAAGCAAAGGATAGCTTATTTAACCTTATCAAGTCTCGGTTGTTATGATAATAACTCAAAGAGATTTATCTATGTTAATAACTACACAATCATTAACCCTCGATCCGTCATATAATAATGTCGACTAAAAAAACTCTCTTTTTACGTATCAAAGTAACTACGCCGCCACAATATTTGGTCCCATAATTGGGAGCATCCGCAAACAATAGCCAACACAAATTCATTATTTCTATTTCTTATTACACAACAAACTTACTTATTAAGGATTGGGTTCGATCCTTGACAATGGTTTATTTTAACAATTTTGATAATGATTTTTTAAATAAATATAAAAAATAAAAAAAATTGATAGATACATTCTTTCACTTATAGATTAATATTGTTTTAAATTTTATGTAATTTCATTATCATTTCATAGTCCACTAAAAGTTATTGAATTGAAATCATTACAAATTATATAAGTTTTTAATAATTTTTCATGAACTATTAAATAATAATGAAATTATATAAAATTTAAAACACTATCAATATAAAAGAACATTTCGATAAACTATTTTATTTCCAAATTTTTTTGTATTTATTTAAAAAATTATTGTTACAATCGGCAAAGTAACCCACTTGACAGTGGCCCCTCCCCAATTATTAAATCCAACATTCTTCAATCCTTCTATTTTTTTAACGTACGTTTATTATAAAGAAAAACATTTATTAAAGAATTCGGAAGCCCCTTCCCTTTTAAATCCTACCCGACTCCCTCCTAAGAAGAGCACAGCACCAACTTGAGTTGGCACCCCTCTGTTCTTTCTCCTCCCCTCTGTTCTCTACTCTCTCTCTCTCTCTCTCTCTCTCTCTCTCTCTCTCTCTGGCACTCGGCAACCCAATTGAACAAGTAACTAACAGTAGAATGGGAATGGGGTGCAAGGGGAGTGACAAACCAAAGGTGAGCTACAGGAAAGGACTATGGTCTCCTGAGGAGGACGAGCGACTAAGAGACTACATTATTCGCCATGGCCATGTATGCTGGAGTGCAGTTCCAATTAATGCTGGTGAGTTACATATATCTAATTCTCACTCTTCCTCTTAATTGTACAGGTACGTATTCAATGGTTAATTAACTGTAGCTAGTTAATTGTACCATAATTGCACAAAATTCAACAGTTAGTCCCTCTAATTTCTTCAAAATTTACCTGCATTAGTCGAAATTAGCTTCAGAGTGGGCTCAATTGTTGCTTAATTATCTTCCATTGGTGAAATGCAACTCTCCAAGTATATTATAACTCGTGGCTCAATTATTATACATTGTAGCCACTCCTCAATTGTAGTTGTAGGAGAAACCAGATAAGCCTTCGTTGGTTAATAGAACAAGTAGAGACGTAAGAAATAGTGAACGTAATTAGGTGTACTTGAAATTGTTAATTAACACTTAATTAATTCTTCTTTGGCAGGATTGCACCGTAATGGGAAGAGCTGTAGGTTGAGATGGATCAATTATCTTAGGCCTGGTCTCAAGCATGGCATGTTTACACTAGAAGAGGAAGAAAAGATAATGAGCCTTCATTCAATGCTCGGAAACAAGTGAGTGCATTAATTTCCAGCTTATCTTAGATTCTACTCAACATATTGCATGAAATTCTTAATTGAGTTGGGTGAAAATCATAAGATGGCATATGAATGATAATGTCTTGTGTATAGTCAATTTTCCAAATAGCTGCACATAATTGATTTTCTTGACATGTAGTTGTCTAGTGTCAGAATTTCATTTTCACATTGTGAACAGTACAGAGAAAGAACCTTCTTGAAAATAAAATAACTTGCAGTAATGAAAAGTCTAATTGGTGATGTTACGTATGTGACTTTTATGGAGTAGATGAAAATGAGATCAACGCTTAAATTAATAAACCTATATGTAAATCTATTAATTAAGGATGTAACCTTTTAGGTATCATCCGTGGAAAGTAGGAAGCCATATTACTGTCATGCCAATATGCTAAAATAAAAGACAAAATTAATAAAGTTGACAGAAGAGATGTTGAAATAGTCTCATACTGGCATGCAACTATTGAATACTCAATTGCTTTCTCTACCAAGAAATATCTTATTTTAATCATCTAGACGTTTGTAATATTTCTTTTTCCTCCAAAAGGACGAGCCTACCTACTATTTACTCCATTTTTTATATATATTAACTGTTTCAACGCATGATAAACTTGGCGTTCCACATAACATCTCATTCACCAAAAAAAATATGATCTTTTAATACTAGAGAATATGAAATATATTTAAAGTCAAGTGACCACATTTAATATCTTCATACCAAACACTATTCAACTCGGCACATGTGGAGTTATCCTGTTGGCTCCCTATTGTATAATTTTTCCTCTTTGCTCATTTTCCTAGAATTATACGGATTAGCTACAGATATCTTCTGCCAAATTTATCAGATATACCCCCAACGTGATAAGCTAATTAATTTGGTTACATGTTTTATACATTGATCTTAATTCAACACTCATGGGACATATTTGTAATGTACATAGGTGGTCTCAAATAGCAAGGCATCTGCCAGGAAGAACAGATAATGAGGTTAAAAATCACTGGAACTCTTATCTCAAGAAAAGAGTGCAAAAAACTGAAGGATCAAACTCCAGCAACTCTTCAACAAAATCAACGACCTCTAACAACTCCACTAGCCCAAATTCCCTAGACTTAGCGGATGAAACAAATTGTAACCAAACAACAAAAATTGAGTTTGCTGAACCTGAATCGACTTCTCCTATCTCAAGCCTCACCACGACACAGAATACTGACAATGTGCCAGTGCAGACACAAATGCCGAAGATTATGTTTGCTGATTGGCTTGAATCAGACTATATTAACACGAAGGGGATTCATTCAAACTTTGATAATAGTGGATATAGCGATGTGTTTAGCTGTGCATCTGTTCAGCTGGACGAATCTTGTACAGGAGATTTTGTTCCAGGGTTCTGTGATACTGGCATTTACCGGGATTTCGAGTTACTGTTAGATAATGCAATTGAAAATCAAGGAGCTGGGTTATACGACATATATACTCACATGGGTGAGTTCCTTAATTAGCGGTCTTGGGACAAGTACTTCCGATCAAATGTAGAATAGTTTAATTTGTTGCTTCAGTTTTAGTTACTTCTCTTTTTTTTGGATCTTTTTTATTGTTTATGATAGCATTGTGAGGTGTAAATTAATTGTCCATATAAATTTGTTCCTCAATAAATTGCCAATGTCGACTCAGCATGGCAAACACAAGTTATAAAAAGTTCACCTTTCATGTTCTTCTCCAATTAAGTTATACTGTTATCTCTGTTATTATTTTTTTGTCCTCTTGAGTTAATTTTGCTCGTTCCTCATGACATTTCTATATAAGTGTACATACAAATGAGTATACAACTACATATGTCATCAAATTCAGAGGACAATAATTAACATATTCTTTATGAACGAGCTGTCCTTTTCAATTTATTATTCAAACAATTAGTTTGTTTGGCTTCCTCTAAACGAAACAATACAATATGTGGTGGCATAGATTTAAAAAATGAAACTTGAATTTTGGGTTGGAATAAGAAATTATATAGGCCCTACAAGTGTACCTGCCCTTGGAGTGTAGTGTAGCATTGAAAAAAGAGGGACCGACAAAAAGGAATATTGTATAAGGTTCGTGCATGGATAGCTACTGCAGCTATTTCACGATCGAAATGTTATTGATATGTATTTGTGTTGTTCATCCAGCTACGATTACACTATTTTCATTGCCTACGTCTAGTGTATTAAAATCGGGACGGGTCGGGTCGGGTCGGAACGGGTTAGGACGGGTCGGCGGGTTTTGACGGGACGGGTCGGGACGGGTCAACGGGTTACGGCGGGGCGGGTTAGCACGGGTCCAATTCGGGGGTTTGGCCGCGACCCGTCCTAGACCCGTCGGGTTGGACGGGTCGGCGGGTCGGGACGGGGCGGGTCCAATGCCGGGGCGGGTCGGGACGGGTGGGACGGGTCGGCGGGTCAAAAAAATTTTTTTTTTTTAAATTCTGAAAAATCCAAATAAATTCTAAAAAAATCCGAAAAAATCAAAAATAAACACTAAAAATATTAAAAAAAATAAAACTTATATTCTTGACCAATAAATTTTATTTTATTTATTTTGTCTTTTTTTTTCAAAATTCAAAAATAATCAAATAAATTATAAAAAATTATAAAAACCGAAAATAATTATTGAAAAATTAAATGATATGATTTAAAATAAATTGAAATAAAATTTTAAATGATATAAATAAATTATTTTATTTTGTTGTCATTTTTTTTCAAAGTTTGAAAATAATCAACAAAAATTAAAATAAATTATAAAAAATCGAAAATAATTATTGAAAAATTAAATAAAATCTTAAATGATATGACTTAAAATAATTGAAATAAAATTTTAAATGATATAATAAAATTATTTTATTTTTTTGTCATTTTTTTTCAAAGTTCAAAAATAATCAAATAAAATTAAATAAATTTTAGAAAATCGAAAATAATTATAAATAAAGTTACCCTCCTCCTTTATTCCGGGCTTGGGACCGGCTATGTAATACATAGGCGGAGTTCTAACTTTTTATTCGTTAGTAAAGTTTATTGAAAAAAATCAAAGAAGGATTGTAAATGCTAGAAAAAATTTAAAAATAGGGGAAAAAATATAAAATATAAGTGTTTAAAAATACCATCTAAATATTCGAGTTCATATACCATAGCTCATTTTCGGGCATACCATCTGAGTCTCCATCTGCTTCTGTCATAAATTCACCGGATGATTGTTCTACAGGTGCATGTTGATTACGTTGTTCTGCATCAAACCAATCTTTCAAGCATACGAGTTGTTCGAATGTCTTTGCACCCAATCTGCTGCGTTTATCTGTTAGTATCCTGTTTGCTGAACTAAAACAGGATTCGGAAGGGACGGTTGACACGGGCACGGCAAATATATCACGTGCCATCATGGCGAGAGTTGGATATGCATTTTCATTCCTCTTCCAATAACCGAGGATGTCAATACCGTCAGGTTCCATACTTCCTAAACAATAGCTAACTAATTCATTCATATTAGTTTGCATTTGTGAGTCGTCATCTTCCTCCAAGTCTCGCAATAATGCAGACCGACTATTGCTCCTAACATATTTAAAAAAAATATTAGTCTCACAATATTATAATAATATAATGAATTTGAATATTGTAAATATGTTAGAATTTAGTACCTAATATTACGAGGATTCGAAGAAGATGGATGATTCGTTTGGTTTGAATGAAGTTGGGTGTTGTATAGTTGAAACATTTCTTCCAATGCGGATGTCACACGTTGTTCCTCCCCGATATGTGGTAAATTTAGATTCTTCTTATACCGTTCAAGCAATCTTATAGTATACTTCTTCTTGAATGAAGGATGGAGACAGTTTGCAAGAATTGTAACGAGAGGAACTTCATCCCAATATTTTAGGAATTTCTCTCTCATGGCTTCTATAATTGGTGACAGAGGTGAGTCACCGTGCACGTCCTCCGCGATTCGACGAAGATCTATATTCTCAAAATCATGGTACACCTTGAAAAAAATAAAATAAATTAGTAATGAAATAACTTAAAATTTGTAACGAAATAAATACAAGACGAAAAAAACAAACCTTGGATATCAAATAGAGATGTTGAAGCAATTGATGAGCGGATGGTATGTACGAGCATGATAGTTGAACGGTTGCGTTGAAAAAAACTTCTAAAAATGTGTGAAGTTGTTCGAGTTGATCCCATTCTTCCATGGAGCATAATAAGGGTAATCCCTCGGGTGAATTACGTAGGATCTCACTTATAGCATGTTTGTATGGAAGGACACGGTGTATCATTCTATATGTTGAATTCCAACGTGTATCTATGTCCCACGGTACTCTTAACTTGCTCAAATTTAATCGTCCACACAAGGCATGAAAATCTTGTTTTCTTATATTGTTAGAATAAATATGATGAAGACCATCTTTAAATTTACAAATTAAATTATTGACGGAAGTTGTCTTCAAACCCGCCTTAACAGTTAAACTAAGAATATGACATGCACATTTTTGGTGAAACATTCTACCATCCAAAATTGGGTTTAGTGCACGTGTAAAATAATCAATAGATTTAATATTGTTGCTTGCATTATCAAAAGAAATTGAAAATATTTTGTTCTCTAAATCTCTTTTCAAATTATACTCATGCAATACATTTATAATGGATTGATAAATAATTTGTGCGGTGTGCGGATAATTCATGGTTCGAAAACTTAATACTCTTTTTTGTAAAATCCAATCATGATCAATATAATGGGCGGTAACACAACTATAACTAAGACCATGTTTACCGGCGGTCCATATATCAGATGTAATTGATATTTTATTTGTTGCAACTGCAAATATGGCCAATAATTCACTTTTTCGTTCAACATATTGTTTTTTTAACTCAGATATCATTTTGTTATGATGAAACCTTTTGTATAATGGTTGACCACAACCTCTAATTACCAATCGAGCAAAATCGGTACAATATGCCATACTTATTGGTTGTTCTTTTTTTGCTATGTATCGAGCAAACTCATTTAACATTTTTTTTCGTCATATTTGATAAGAGTTCTAGTACCGTCCGAGTTCAAACAACTTTGTACCATACGGGTATCGGGTCTTTCTTGGGGTTCTTCATTTTTTGCTATATGTTTATCGGCATGTTTTTTAAATTGACTTAAACCATTTTTTATTACATAATTGTACGAAGTTTTGCAATTACTTACCTTACACCGTGCATTGATTAGAACACCGTCGGGACCTAAAGTTTGTTCATAATAGCGCCACCAAGGTGCATCATAAGTTGGGGGAGCTCTCTTCCTTCTCTTGTCAGCTCCGGATTCGATCGGGGATTCCGGGACACTTGAGTCGGGTGTTGGTGTGGAACATCCCGCACTCGTTGGATGTAACGGTGGAAGTCCACCACTAATTGTTGCATCGGTATTATATTGGGAACTTGGCGGATATTGATTAGAACTTGACGGATATTGAGAACTTGACGGAAATGAGGTCGAACCTTGTCCGGCACTAAAGGAAGTGATTTGCGGGTTGTAATTAGGATCAACATGTGGTTGTGATGGATAATATTGTTGTGATGGAATTTGTTGATAATAAGGATGCGGAGGGTTAGGATTTTGTTGATAGTATGGGTTCGGAGGGTTAGAACGTGGCATTTCTTCACCAAAAATTTCAACGCTCAATCGATGTGCCATTTCTTCGGCTTGAGAAGGATTGGGAGATGCCATTTGATATTGCTAAAAAAATATTAAAAAAAATATAATGAATGCTAAATTGACAAAAAAAAATGATAAAAAACAATGTACCAAAAAAAAAGAATATAATAGAAAAACAATGATAAATAAATAATGTAACAAAAAATAAAGAATATAACAAAAAAAACTAATTAAAATAAACTAATGATAAAAAAATTAAAGAATGTAAATATTTATTTAAAAAACTTAATCATTAAATAATATTTTATAAAAAATAACTAATTATTATAAATTAAAAATATAAGTAATTACAAAAAAATAAAGAATGTAATAAAAACGAATTAAAATAAACGAATGACAAAAAAAGAGTGCAAATATTTATTTCAAAAACTAATTACTAAAAAATATAAACTAATTATAAATTACTAATTATAAAATATAATATATACTAATAAGTAATAACTAACCTTTTTTTTGTCGGAATCGAAAGATTGTCGAAAGCCCGAAACTTTAAGACGAATTAACGATAAATAATATAACGAATTGCTAAATTGACAATAATAACTAAATAACACTAATATAAATATTTTTAATTTTTTTCTGGATAATGTAACAAAATTACTATAATAATATAATTAGAGAATTGCTAATATCAAAAGATTAACGAATTAACGAGAGAGAGTTTGGTTTGGAGAATTGAGAAGAGAGATAGAGTGAAGTTGTTTGTGTGAGGATATGAGATGAAATGGGGTGGTATTTATAGGAAAAAAATTTGAATTATGATTTTTTATTTTTTTCTGATTTTTTCCGATTTTTTTTGAATTTTTTTGAATTTTTTTGAATTTTTTTGAATTTTTTTGAATTACAGCGGGTTTAACGGGTCGGACGGGTCGGGTTGGACGGGTAAAGTGGGTCGGGTCGGACGGGTTTTATTCCCGGGTTTCCCGGGTTTTATTCCCTGGTTTCCCGGGTCGGGTCGGGGCGGGTCGGGCACGGGTTATCCCGGGTTTGGCGGGTCGGGTCGGGTCGGGACGGGTCTAAAACGGGTCGGGTCTAAGACGGGTTTTTTTCAAAAATTTTTGCCCGCGCCCGTGCTAGACCCGTCGGTTCTAACGGGTCACGGGTCCGACGGATTTAAGCACGGGACGGGTCGGGGCGGGTCACGACCACGGGTCGGACGGGTCGGGTCTGACCCGGTCGGGTATTTTTAGAACACTACCTACGTCTACGTGGAAACTAATGGAAAAGCATGCCGGATATTAACATGAATGATTTGACTTGTCTTGGTTGTTGTTTCGGGATTAATTAATCTAAAGTGATCAATTCAGTGACGTTGTTAGATCTTTTTGAGAGCAGTTGTAAATTTCTTTAAATTGACTGCACTCATCATATGAGCTGCCAGCTGCCTCCGCCTGAATTTAGATCAACTTGTAAAATCCTTTTCCTCGTGTTTTGATGTTTTCTTTAAATTAATAGATTGCAGGAACTACGTATACGTATGTTTATTGTAATATATAATTAATTATTTTTCACATGAAGTAAAAAAAAAAAATCAAATCTAGCTAGATCGAAGATCCCTTGCAAATATTTAAAGTTAATATCAACCCTCTGTCTCATTATAAAAAGTATTTTCAGTTTACATCGAATTTGATACATATATTTGAAAAATATCATTCACATTAAAAAAATTATAGTGTTGTTCACAATTATAAATTAAGGTTTAGCATAAAATCAGATTTGAGTCAATTTAAAATTTAGTTGGTCATTCATCAAAGAGTTATTAAAACCTCATCGTTAGAAATTCTAAACTGCTTGATGCTTTAGCTAATTAATGTGAAACCCCGCAAAAATTTAAATAATAAAATATAGAAATATCTAATTTAACAAAAGATGAGAAACCACATAGAATAAAACTTTAAAATTAAGAAAATAAATTTAAAATGTTGAGAACAGAACCCCAAAGATCAAATTAAAATGCTATTAACATATAATAATTTAAAACTTAATTGATAAAATTAAATAAAAATATCTTGGTCAAATGAAATTGGATATACGAATCAAATAAGAATTTAGATTCTTAAAATTTATTTGAATTTTGAAATAAAGAGAAATAAAAAAATAATTTAGGAGAGATCAATTAATGAAATTAATGGAAGGCCAGATATAAATCTAAAATGTTAATATTTGAGATTTAAAACTTAAATAATAATAACGATTAAAGTAGCAATCACAAATCTTAATTATAATTAAGAAATAACGTAACGCAATAATTAACAAACCTTGAATATAATAATCGAATGTAATTATTTTATGATTTATAAATAAATAAAGATAAAGCTTATTTACGACTTTATCTCATGATCAAATGAGTAATCAAATAAAAGGACATAAAAAAAATACAATGCGAACATACTAATGGCTGAGAACAACCGATGTAAAATAAATAATCACTTAAAATAATTTAAATCAAAGATTTATATTATTAAATAAATATAATCGGAATATTACTAAATGACTTCTGGATTTAACCCTATTTTGATTGAACAAATGAATTAATAGTTATTAATTAATTTAAGGAACATCAAATTAATAAAATGTAAATTACAGGATTTATTAAAGAACCTAAAATTTCAAATTGTCTTAAGGTATAATAATTAAATTTAAATAAAGACGATTAGAGTGATTAATTAAAATTCTAAAAGGATAAAACAAACACAAAACGGATACACGGTATTGATCATAGCAAATCAAAATCTAACACATTCTTCTCCATCTTTTCCTTTTCTTCCCTTCCCGATGACCCCTCACATCACATTCTCTCTCTCTCTCTCTCTCTCTCTCTCTCTCCACGTGGCTCTGTCACCCTATCCCCCCTCCTTTTTCTTTCCTACCCGGGCGACACCGAAAACCATTTTTTTCCCTCTTCCTTCCTTTGCGCAAACCAATCCGCCTCACCTCTCCACTCAATAATTCCTCTACACAACGGAAGATTGACTCCCCTCGGCTTCTCACTCACTCGCACCTAGAACCCGCCATAATCTCGTTCTTGCCCGATCCAAACAAGGCAACCTTAAGCTCCCCGTCATTGTTGCTGGCCTCCTCGGTTTGAGATTCATACTCCAGTGCCCTAGTCACGCCTCCATACACCGAGCCTTGCTCCTTGATCTGACGCATGCGCGACCTTAGACAGCCCCTTCGACCGAGCTTTCCCCCTTCCTGTGCTGAGTTGGCCGAGCTTGACCCTTATGGTCTCTTGTTGCCTCTTCTTGACAGCGCAATCGAGCCACAAGCTCTTCGGGACCCCCTCACCCCCAACTGCCCTCTGGCCCGACGTGCACATGACCCAGGGTTGTTTCCCCTGACGCAAACCACCGCCTCCACCACCGTACCACCTCACCCTCACTGAACTCCGCCCTTTTTCCGCTGCGCCCAACTCTGGCTGCCCCTCTTGTATTTGATTCCCCTCTTGCCTTGTGCCTTTTCTGGTAACCTCCTTCCTCTTCTCTTTCCGGCCGTGTGGGCCGTGCGCCAGGGCTGAGCCTTGTGCTTTTGTTTTTTTTCCGGTTATGTGATGTTATTTGCTGCTTCTGTTGAATACTGGTGAACTCCTTCTTATCTAGGGTCGTGTGGGCCCTTTTGTGTGCTGGGGCCGAGCCTCGTACTGGGTTTTCCCTTGTCACTGCTATGCCTTGGTACACTGGTATCGATCGGTACCAGTGACGCGAGGTGTCGTTTTGTCTTGCTGGTAAACTCCTAGGTTGCAGTCACCATTCTGTTTTTACCCTGTGCGACCCTTTTTCGCGCGCTCCGCACCGCCGCTGGGCGATGGGATGCGGAAGAAGGACACGGAGATCCCTCCCGAACGTGCATCTGCTAAGTGCCGGCTGATTATGCCGTTTAGAGAGATTTGGATGCACATTCAGGGGGTTTTTAGTGATTGTGAGTTCTTATAGATTTCGGTGGGCGCAAGCCCCCACCGTTAATTACCCTGGGCTACTAACCTCGAGGCACCTCTGGATCTTTGAAAGGGAGAAGCAAATAATATAGTTAAAAGATGGTCAAGTGGTCGTCTGTGTTCGCAAAAGGGGTCAATCCAAGGAAGACGAACCTACTACAGATCGGTTCAGTCTTTACCGCTACAAGAGATAACCTTACTACAGATCAGATTAATCTCTTTGGAGGGGTTCGAGGTGAGTCTACTACAGAACGACTCGACCTACTTAATCTTATGGAAGACGAACCTACTACAGATCGGTTTAGTCTATACCACCTCGAGAGATAACCTTACTACAGACCAGGTTAATCTCTTCAGAGGGGCTTGAGGTGAGTCTACTACAGAACGACTCAACCTCCGTTGATCTAGAAGATAAACCTACTACAGAACGGTTCAATCTTAACTAGTCAACAACCAATCACACAAAATACAACTCGAAGCACTGAGCCGGTTGATCTTGAGGTTGGTGAATCAGGAGAAGGGTGGATATGGCCCACGTGTTTCTTCTCACTGATCTTCTAGATCATGAATTCGAAGCACTAAGCCGATTCATAAACCTAGGAAACACAGTTACACACAATGTCAAACCTGAAGCACTAAGCCAGCTTAACATTGAGGCATGTGTTAGTGAAGGAACCTACCTACAGAACGGTTCACATTCACTGTTTTGTGGATGAATCTACTACAGAACGATTCAATCTCACGATCTCGGGAGATGAACCAGAAGACAAACTCATCGACGGATGAGTTCAGTCTTACTAGCTCAAATGGTCATGAATTACTTGTTCATGACACCGAGTCATTAAGATGTCACTTCTCTCGGACATCGTAATGTTCATATCTCTTGGAGTCGACATATCTCTTCATGTTGATGTCGCAGCCTTAGTCATTCTTCAGCGAGCGTCAAGATGTTCTTGTCCCGACTAATCATTCTATATGTTGCATTACTTGTGCAAAATTACTATGTTGCCCTACACCCCTTGTGTGAGCGTGTTTAGTCATGAGTTACTTGCTCATGGTAATGAGTCATTATGATGTCACTTCTCTCGGACATCGTAATGTTCTTCTTCCTCAGAGTCGACATATTTCTCCATGTTGATGTCGCAGCCCTGGTTATTCTTCATCAAGCGTCAAGATGTTCTTGTCTCGACACATCTTCTCATGTTGCTGTCGAAAGCCTCAGTTATTCTTCGTCAAGATGTTCTTGTCCTGACTAATCGTTCTAAATGTTATATCATGTGTGCAAACATCCTCATGTTGCTCCACACCCCTTGTGTGAGCATATTTGTTCATCTCCAAAATGTAAAAAAGCTTATTACATAATATCTTTCATTGTTATCTCTATTATAAAGATGAATTTATTTATTATTTTTTTTTATTTTTAAACTCTATTTATTTCTATAGAAAATTATTTACAAAATAATAGGAAATGAGTTAGCTATTAACTAGAATTTCATTTATATTTTTAAGGTTTTATAATAGCTAAAATAATAGAATTCTATTATTTTTATTATTTCTAAACTCTATTTACTTTGTAGAAAATCACTCACAAAATAATAGAAAATAAAATGGCTATGATTTTTATTTGTACATTTATAATAGGCAAAGTAATAGAATTTCATTATTATATTTCATTATGTTGAGACATTATTCATTATGTAAAAATTATTTTCAAATCAAAAAGATGATTAGCTATATTATTTTTTATTTTCATTTTTAGGATCTATAATAGCTAAAAGAAATCATTATTAATATTCTATTCTATTTAGAAATTATTTACAAATCAAAAAGATGATTAGCTATATTATTTTTTATTTTCATTTTTAGGATCTATAATAGCTAAAAGAAATCATTATTAATATTCTATTCTATTTAGAATAGTTTTCATTATATATTTTTTTATTTCTATTTATTATCTATAGAAAAAAAATATAATTTTTATTATTATCACCATTATTTGAAAATAGCCATAAAGGATGGAATTCATTATATTCTTTATTACAACTATTATTTTTATTGCATTTTATCCATCAAAAATATTTTTATTGTATATTTGTATAGAAATAACAAAAGAAAGAAATACAATTTATTTTATTATAAAACTTTATTATTATTCTTTATTCTAGAAGAAAATGCATTTACTATCTATTACCATGGTTGTATATATTTTTGTATATTTTGTGCTATCTATTTTTATTATATATTTTTTTTAGAAGACATTAACATAATCTCTATTATTATTTATTATTATTTTTTATTTATCAAAGAATAGAGCTAATCTCATTATCTATTATTGCATATTATTATTGTCATTATTATTTCATGAAAAATCACTTGAAAAATCAGTAAAATATATCTAACTATTATTCATGATTTTATTTGAATTTTTGGAATTTTTATAGTATTTAAAATGACAAGCCAAAGCTAAGTCAAATATATCAATATATGTAATATCTTTTGCTTTTCAATTGTTTCAACATGATTATATTTTTAAAACTAGAATATTATCATATAGAAAAATAGTATGACAAATAAGGAAATTTTAAAAACAAATTTGAGTTAATTTGGAGTTCAGGAGCATTTTTAAACGATTTATTTACTATATATAATTAATGTTCTGTTATTAATTGATTAATGGGCTTAATCTGGGCCTTTGGATCTGCACTGAGATTAGCGTATATCTCTATTTAACTTTAACTCTTATTTGGGCCACCAGATTAGATTAAGATTTGCACTGTATGGATCAAAGGCCCAGATTGATTTATGCTTTAATTTTCTAAACGCCCGATGGCCTAGCTCCCTTGGATTTGTATCAATATTCGTGCGCCTCTTTGAGATTAGTGTGGAGAGCGTCCCCTTCTATCTTCCTTCCCCGTGCTTTGAGATGCGCACTGGATAAGCGATCTTGATGCTCCGACGGCCTGATCGGAGATCGGCTATTGCCTACGGCGTCGCCTTGGTATGAAGAGCTAGTCTGTACCCTCAGATCATACATCGGTGCGGTAGATCATCGGCGTCACCATGATCAATAGACTGACTCGTACCGTTTTGGTACCGAATTCATTTCCAATCGAATTAAGTCAATTCCAGATCAATCTCTAGCGTTTCTTGATTTGTCTATGCAATTCTAAACCTCAATTAACATCATTGATGATTTACCCACTGTAATTAACTCTATTCCTTCTTGATTCATCACAGATGCTGACTCGTGGTTGATACCGATCGGCAATTCAATACTATATTCTATATTTCCAGTCAATTGCCAAGAATTACTTGATCTTGTTATCATGAAACTCATCGCCTATGTAATGCATTTCAATTGAAGCATATAGCTTGATCAATTGGGGCGTTTTCGAGTGTTTTGCATTACTGGTTTTGAGTTCCAGCGATTAGTTCCAAAATTTCCATCAATTACTCGATTAAAAGCTGAATTCTTGGAACAACTGCTTGGAAATACAGTGACTAAGAGGTCAGTGACCTTCGATTAGTCCATTTTCCATGATTAGTGCTAGGAGATTATATAATCTTCGACTAGCTTTTCTGGCAAATCGATTCAATCTCTTGATTACTTAATTAATCAAGATAAAGGCAAGAAAACAAAACAAGGATGATCTATATAGTGAGGCGATAGCTCAAAGAAAAGAATTCAATCAAGAAAGTTGAGAAATTCAATTGAATTGAAAAGGAAATTTGTGAAAATGCAAGTAACAGTACTAAAGCTCTGAAATTACTCAAAATCGAGCACAATTACAACTCAAACTCTCTATTTAAAATGAATACACTCACCTTCCCTTCTTCTCTGTAGCTCTGAACTCTTAGATTGATTGTTAATAATGAAA
>CAXKVV010002012.1:0-40338 GCA_964058805.1 Schoenoplectus triqueter
CATCAAAATCAGACCCGCACATGTAAACCTAGATCCCACAACCACTGTGGAAACGTGAGTAGTTTAAAAATTACTCAGTATGAATTTAGATCCAGCTTTAAGATTTGATCTTCTTTTCTAGACTGGACCCAAATGTTGATACCGTATTTTAATGCAATATAATAATCATGTGTGAATATATTAATATTTTATGCACAATTTGAGAAAAATACCTACATGTTATGACATGAAATGATAAGAAAACCTGAAATATAAAATCTATGGAATAATAATATAATATAATATAATATATAAGGTACGAGAACCAAACACCCATAATAACTATCCCAAGTGGGCGCCACTAGCATCCCAACTTACGAAATTGGGTCTTGCCTAAGCGAGCGCCACCAGCGACCCAACTTACGAAGTTAGGATTTTATGTTTATGTGGTGCCAATACCGCATAAACAGATAATTCGGGCTCCCGAGACGATAACGTCCAAGGAGAGTAAGCGTGCAAAGGAACATACTTTGGTTTGCTAAATTTGATAATTTACCTTACGAAATAAAAACAAACGGATAGGTATGTCTTCAGTTGCCATATTGCTGATGAACGATATTTATACCTATAATTTCATGCATAGTGAAGCCAAAAACTAAATCCAATTATTTTGTTTTATTGCATTTTTATTTATTTTTAGCTAGTTTCGTGCAATTTCTGTCAAGAGGTCGGTTGCTACGCATTTTGTATTTTTTATTGCAGATTTTGGAGCAAAAATTTAAAGATGTTTGATAGTTGACCCATTTGACGACCCGCTTCACATCTCCCTGCCACATATGTGCACGGATGATATTTCCTTGGCGCTGGAGATCAAAGAAATTAAAGACGCTAATCTCTTGGCGGTAATCAAAATCCAAAGGCGCTAACTCCTCTCTCCTGGGCCGCATGGGCTTTATCTCCGATGGATGTTGAAAAGGAAATTATAAAACTCAAGTTAACTGGACCTTGTTCTTTGACGCAAATGAATCAAGACAAAAGCTGAAATTACTATTGGCTTTAATTACTCCTCCCTGGCGCACCTCCTCGAGAAAAATTAAAAGACTATTTGGCACATCCAAATCAGATCCTGTGATGGCGGAATTAAAGTTGCGCACCTCAATCAAATCGCAAATTTCACTCATCTCTTTCAATGCCAGGCACTTCAATTATTAATGATACAAATGAGTCCGGTCTTCAAATGATTAGTCCCACAATCAAGGATTTTTGCATCTCAAGCACTCTTGCACTTCTATATAAACCTTATCAATTTACACATCTAGACATCTCATTCTCCATCATTCTCTTCTTCCATCTTAGACTAGCATTCGTGCTGGACCAAGAAAAATCTATTTTTGTTCTTTCGTCCGTTGACGAGGTCTCCAGAAGTAAGCAAGGTGCTCGGATGCAAGACAGTGTCTCTTCTCGAGTTACAAGAAACGGGTTGTATTTTCTCTTTTCTTTTAATTTTATTAGAGATGTTTATTTTTGCATTTGTAGTTTCTAACTTGTTTAGTATGGAAGGCTAAATCCTCCGTCTAGGGATATGAATGTAGCCTGAATATTTTATGTTATGCATGTTTGAGTTATTTATATGGTTTATGTGTTGATTTATTTCATATGATTAAACTGCTTGTGATATTATGAGAATAGCTTAGTAATCTCGCGGGTAACATACAACAAACTGAAAGGGTGAGTGTATTGCTGACGGGCACAAAGGGGTTACATAAAGTTAAGATTATAATATTATAAACACATTTTAGGCAAGTAAATCATGATACTGTTACGGTGACGTTGAAAGCCAGACTGAAATGAAATAAACTTAGGCACCTTGTGCACGACAATGTATTAGAAACTAAGGGAATCCAAGATATATCACAGAAGTTAACGGACTTAAGCCAAAGTGGTATGATGCGACGATATCATGTCATATTTGGACTAGGTACAGTATAATTAGCTATAGACATATAGTTAATTATCAATCATAGGATATATCCCTCAACTATATAAACCAACAAATATGATATAAATAACCAAGCAAGTATAACTAAAATATGATGGTGAACCCATATACCTAGATACTTCATATTCATAAGAAAAATTAGTTTTACCCCCGAGTTATTAGTGCAGCCCGCATTCCTTTCGATACAGACTGCATTCAGTGACTCAATCCAAATTTCTAGGATTTGACCTGCATTAGTGGATTCAGGGTGCATTCCTGGACATAGGGAATCAAAATCGTGTTCGCGTGTCAAGACACGGCACGACACGAAACGGTATGAGAGCGACACGGCACGGCACGTGTGCCTATCTGTGCCGGCACGACACGTGTCACGTGTCGTGTTCTTAAACGTGACGTGACTGATTTTTTTCATTTTCGACACGGCACGACACGCACGGTTAAGAGGTTCCAACACGGCACGTCACGACACGAAACACGGCACAACACGAGCACGACACACGACTAGGCACGACACGTATAAGCACGACACGAATAGGCACGAACACGCACGGTACGGCACGGATAGGCACGGACACGCACGGCACGACACGGGTAGGCACGGATAGGCACGGGTAGGCACGACATGTCAAGGCACGGTAGGCACGGGTAGGCATGACAAGGCACGGATAGGAACGGGTAGGTACGGGTAGGCACAAATAGGTACGGCACGGTAAAACACGGTAGGCACGAGTAGGCACGGGATGACCGACAGGGCTGTAATTTTACTACAGCAGTACTGTTCCAGCATTATATTGCAAAACGTGGCATGTCTCCTGTACATTAGATATGCATTTAATATATCAAAAATTTCATGTATATGAGTTATGTAATTTTAATGCTTTTTTAATATTTCAAGTTCTGAAAATTTTCAGGCATCGATGCACCTACCTCGCAATCTTTTGACATGACATTTAAAAATTAAAAATTAAACAGAGACGTTCATTTGGCCTAGTAAACAGTGCTTTAAATTTAAAAATTAAAAAAAGGCTAAATAACCTCACGTAACAGCCATAATTGAATATTTTTAGGGGTAAAATTGTAAAATAAAAGAAATGACAAAAATACCCTCCTAAACTGACTGAAGAAGATATTTTATGGCATTCATTGGAACCCATGAAAGCGAAATTCCTTAAGTATTGGAGTGAAATACCCCCCATTACCATCATTGCATGTTGTCTTGACCCAAGGTAATTGTTAGATTTAAAATTTCATAATAAAATTCATATGTGGTTCTTTGTGCACTAATTAAATTTTATCAATTATAGGTGGAAGGTAAAAAATACCACAAACTTTCTTACTACAATTAGGGAGAATATTAGACTTGAAGCAGGGAATGCATATGAAGAAGTGAATACTCTTTTTGAAAGTGTATTCAGAATATATGAGCAACAACATAATGAGGTAGATTACAGTTGTCTAGATAATTTTTATTGAAATTATAATTACTTATGCATGATAACTAAATTATTTTTCTTTAATCAGGCAAGGGTGGCTTCGAGTGTGCCAGCACCAACCAATCCATCAACAAGAGGCAACAGGTCTACTATGTCTCGTATTCAATCCATTCTTCGTAAAAACTCTGGCTCATCTTCAACATCTATCCCACGTGCAACTAGCTCAGAGATACAGATCTTTGCAAACTCCACATATGAGTATGGCAATATAAGGCTCGACGATGAAAATTTTAGCATTTTACAATATTGACATCAAGTGAAGGGCGTGTTCCCCATTTTAGCATCCATGGCTTGTGATATTTTTGTCGTTTCTGTCTCCACAGTAGCTTCAGAATCTTGTTTTAGCGCAGCTAATAGGGTTCTAACTGATAAAAGAACAAGATTGGGTGAGAATGTATTTGAGGCTCTGGTTTTACTAAAGGATTGGTACGATGCAGAAAATAGATTTCAAGACAAGTCTTGGATGCACTCACTTGATCGAGAAAAAGCTGCTGTCGCATCGAGTTCTAATCCAGGTGAAGGGATGCCAAAGCCAGAGGTGAACCCGAACCAATCTCATGAGGAAGAAGATTCATTTATAAGATACTCAAATCCATATATGTATAACTATGAAGAATATGGTTATATGTACCACTATCCGCCATCAGAACCTTTTTAGGGAGTAAGTTCTTTAATTTTAATTTAAATATTTAAATTTTATTTTTTTAAATTACACTAACATATTTTCAAGTTTTTAACTCCGCCTATGTTTCTAACATAACCGGTCCCAAGCCCGGAAAAAGGAGGAGGGAAAATTTGACAAACATAATATTTTATGAATTACTATAAAAATATTTTAATACATGTCCATATTTTTTTAACATTTTTTTTCATTTTTTATGTTTTATGAAATTTTTTATTTTTTTTAATTTTACAGAATACACTATATAACATATTTTTAAATTAAAAAAATAATTTTTAATATTTAGTTTCACTTTTTAATATTTTTTATTTTTTATATTTTATTTTCAATATGCTATATTAAATAATTTAAAATACGTAAACACTTTAAAAAAATTTAAACTTTTATTTACAATTTTGGATTTTTTTTTTGTATTTTCTGGATTTTTAAAATCTTTGAAATGTTAATGCACACCGTATTCAAAACACGAATAATCACAACACGTTTTGACACGGTACGATTTGACACGACACGAATGAGCATGACACGTTTAACACGACGTGCTTTATCCATGACGTGCCGGCTTCTCCTCATTTTTAACACGGCACGACACGACACGAAAAATAATAACACGGCACGGCACGACACGAAAACACGGCGTGCTTTGCACGGCACGGCACGACACGATTTTAAAACACTACCTGGACACAGACTGCATCTCTCCTCTTTTTAGGTTGCATTTCTAGGATACAAACATCATTTTTATTATTTATTTTAGTTTTAAGATTGAACCGACTTAGTTTTAATCGGTCTAGATTACCAAATGTTAGTTAACCAGTACTTCTTAGCTCCTCCCTGTGGATCGATAACCCAAAGTACTATACGATTAGGTCGTGCGCTTGCGACCGATTGTATTAATACTAGGGCTTAATTTGTTAAGCTACATAGACACCATCAATTGCCAAAAGGAGATAACTACCCGTGAATTGACAAATATGAACTATATCTTAATTATAATCTTTATTATATTCTCAAATACATATTTTATTCTATCTAATTATATATATATATATATATATATATATATACATATCATTCTTTTCTTATGATTTAAAAATTAAATTTTATATTAAAGTAAGTCAAAGAAAAAAAATAAAACAAAAGAAACAAAAATCTTAATTTATTTAAAACATTATTATTTGATTAACGTGTTGGTGTTTTAATGAACGGAATCATACGCTAACTAACGTGTCAATTATGCCTATGTACTGGCAACCCGTAACGGAGGCAATCAAGTGTTCCAAGGGCAAGACAGATACAAACCAAGCAAGGGAAAAACCATACTAGCCCAGTAGAAACCAAAAAAAAAAAGAGTTACAACATGTAAATAAATTAAGCAAGCAGGAAACATTAGTCCAATGATACCCAAATAGAAAATGAACACAAGCAACAAGTTATAAAAGGGGTAAGGATGAAGTATAGTAGTGAATCCCCTATTAGAAGGTCAGAAACTGCACATGCACAATCTCGAGACAAGAAATCACATAATATAACAGAATAATCGGCTAGGGTTTACTTTACCAGGCTAGAAACCAGAGCAAGCAGCGAGCGAAAAAGGGATCAGGAAAAAATCGAGGCAACAAGTAATAATTGATCAAGCAACCCAAACAACTCACATTAACCCAACAAAAAAAGAGTATTTGTTTTTAGGGTTTTTACCAGTACACTGAATCGAGATTAGTTCGCAAGCTAGTGGGTGCAGCGAGCACGAGTACGGGGACAGGGCTGCTCCTCCTCAAGGACTTCGGCCTCCACCTCCACCCCCCTCCATTAATAATTATTTTGCTCTTATCGATTTAATTTCTTTCTATTGGTTTTCCTCAGCACATGAGGGGTTAGGCAAGGAGGGGGACGGGGCGCACGCATAAGGTCCTTTATAATGGGAGTCTGAGATAGCGTGGTAGCAAGGTCAAGAGGGTAGGTAATTCTAGGCCGCACCGAAGTGACATCGGGGTGAGACAGGGAGAGGGACGGATGAGAGCCATCAAAGTTGTTAAGGGCAGGTGGGTAAACGATGGGATATGAGGTGTGGGCTCGGGGGAAAAACAGAACCAGAGAGAGAACAGAAGAGATGCGGGGTGGGTCGCTGGGTTTTAGGGGAAAAGAAGAGAAGTGAGAGACAACGTCAGGGAGAGAGAGAAGAAGAGAGATGGTGAGAGAGAGGGAGAGAGATAAGAAAAATTAAATGAGGGAAGAGGAGGGTTTTGTGATCATTTATGGCATAAATTATGTAATTTTTGTTGTATCGGCTATTTATTTGTTTTGAATTGATTATAATTAGTTAATTTGCATCTCCCCGTTAAAATTTTATTAGAGTTATTTTTACGTTTTAAATTAAATTACTTTCGTTCTATGTATATATACCTTGAATTTTCTTGACAGATTTCGACTTTTCATTTATTAAATTCAGAATATACCTTTAGTTACTTGCCGAGATATTTGATTATTTATACCTGGTCATTTACGCAAATCAGAGTTTAGTTCTATTTATTTATTTATTTATTTTCATAATTATTTATCTTCAGACTATTTGTTAATTAAAATTAAGTCGTCTGTAATTATTTATTTTGTTATTATTATTCTTGACTTTATTTGTGTCGTTGTCAGCTTTTGTATTATTCAAATTTATTTAGATTCTAATTCGATTGGTTTATTATTTATTTTAAATTTAAATTTATTTTTATTTATTGTTAGTTTTAGCTTTTATTCATTCATATGTATATCTATATATATTTTTCTTCAATTGTCGAGTTATATTATTTATTGATTTGTGTTAAATATTTTTAATTATTATCTTAAATATTATTATTGTCAAAATTAAATTTCACGATTTGACAAAAAGTGCTAATATGAATATATTGTTTAGCAACAGCGTCTTCGTCCGAAAATTAGTAATTTATTTATCACAATGACAAATTTATCAACATTTCATATTAGTTTTAAAATATTTATGCCTTCTTAATTTTAGTTGCTGAATGAAGATGCTTGTATCGTTTACGAGTGTTGATATGTCAATTCAAAAATATTTACTTATTGAACAGTATTGTTAAATTTACAAGTGCTTCAAACTTTTTAGACCTATCCAACATTATGACACGATAAATGCTGTCATGTATCACATATTAAGAATGTGAAAAACGACGAAATTTCATACATTTTTTTTATGAAGTAGGCTTAGCCTACTTGAAACTTTTATTAAAAGGAAACATTTCATATATTTTTCACCTTTAATCAAAGTGACTTGTTATTATCTCAACAGTCTAAAACACAACACCTGTTCGAAATGAAGACGCGATTACACGAATAATGAACATGACTGAGGAAATTAAGAACTTGATCACCTTTTATTTATTATAATTACAATTAGTTGGCTTATATTTTTCTGAAATTGGATAGGAGGTGGGGTCATAACAAGACATCTATTATCAGTTTATCACCAAAGCATAGCTTGCCTAAAACCTCCCATATGTCAAACCTTAAAGATGAACAAGCTCATTCAAAGATGGAAAAAAAAAACAAATTAAGTGTATAAAATTATCTACTTTCCATAGCTGCAGCCTGCAGCAGCTAATCCAACCAATAGCAAACAACATGCAAAAGTTGAAATAACGCTATACATCATGGAAACCATGATACCTTCATACTGTTGCAATTATCATGGAAGCCACTACACACAAGCCAATTACAACTGGACAAGATTCTTGAAACAGTAAGAACCAACAATGAACCAGCATGTAAGCGCAAGTGCAAATGAAACCAGCCCGATCAAAAACATTGATCCACCCCAAACAAGCCCCAACCCAACAACCAAAAAAAATGGCAAGAACGACTTGACCATGGCCCGTTTGTTCACAAACTTCCCACGCAAGAACATGATTGTTGCCAAGCTGACCACATTCCACTTGTCATGGCCATTGTAGAATAGTCTGTTCAGGTTGTTCGCCACAAAAGAGTGACAATTGCAGGTGAACAGGTTGTAGGATCTGTTCTGGTAATCCTGTATTCCTTTTCTCAAAGCTTCATCCCATGTCATTTCTCCTTGAGGATCGATCAGCTTATAACACTGCATAGGAGAAGGATGATTTTCTTTTTTAGTATCTTGCATTGTTCACATCAAATTGAGACAATAAACACAATAATAAGTATAGTTTATACATGGCATCAGTTAAATTTCCTTCTGGATTCACATTTGAGTTGGCAGCATGACTTTGTTTTTACTACCTATAGAAAATGAAGGACTAAGGCTTGAGTTTACAGGATTGCAGTATTAGTTGCAGTTGTTAGTATATCTTGTGATCAGTGCTGCGGCCATACACTGGTTACTTAATTAAATGAGAAGTACAACAATCTTGTTATTTAATTTAATAAAATAGATGTTCGGTTTCTCATATATACGAATTGGTTGTACAATTCTGACATTCTTTATTGAGTGAACACAGATATTTTTCCTAATTGGATTTGTTCTTTTCACACTTCACTAGATTCCCCTCCATCCTGCAACCCTGCCTTAAACAAAAAAATAAAAAATAAATAAAAAATGATAAAATAATTGAAAAGTTCCATCAGATAAACAGACTTCCGAAATAACAAGGGATCAAAATGAAGTTTGCTCCAACAAAAATGATTCTAGTAAAGGTCACCACCTTGCATGGGGGGAATCCAACTTTCACATGATCTTTGTCACATTCTTCCCTTTTTATTGATCCTTCATAGTTTGTCTTTTTCTTAATCAAGGTTTGGTCAACTGATAGGTTCTAAAAAATCAAGTTCCCCTGAAATAAAAAAAAAGCATACTAACCTCAACAATGCCAGTACCACACTCCCAAAATAGTCAAGGATATAGTAATAGTAATTATTAGGAGTATAGGTTTGGAGATACTATAGGTTGTATATTGTTGGAGATGATTAGCAAATGTATAGGGGTTAGGTAGGAGATTATAGAGATGGTTAGTTTGGGAGATGCTTAGTGTAGCAAGATTACTTAGCCTATAAATAGAGGCTTAGACATTGTAATCAATTCAACTCAAAGATAATCAAAGATTCATTTCTCTCTCACTCTCTCATTCTATCATGGTATCAGAGCCAGAAAACCGCTGGAATTAGGCTTGCGCCTATTCCAGGAATAATGCATCTATTCCAATCTTATTCCACACAATAAACCAATACAAAGCCTTTATTCTAGGAATAAATAACTCTATTCTCTGTCTATTCTCAGATCTACTACTATTCCAAGAATAAACCCACCTAAACCTCTCTATTCTGCTGCCTAGTCTCGAATCTAAACCTCTCCCAACCCTCATTCCACTCTATTCCAGATTTTATTCCCACAACTAGCCCTCTATTCTAGTCTTCTATTTTATTCTACTCTTTCTACTCTTCTTATTCCTCTAGATCCGATCAAAAATTGTTTCTCCGCTGATCAAGAAATCGATTTTTACTGTTTTTGCTTCGCTGATCGCCTCCACGATTTCTGCTCAATTCATCTCACAAATCAAGAATTGTTGTTTCTTCTCCTCAAGATCAGATCAAGATCGCCTCTCCTGATTGTGTCTTGTGATTTCCGCTCATCGCACATCTTCGTGCTTCCTGATCGCGAGCATCAAGCCTCAGATGATTTCACCCATCGCGATTGCATCAAGTCATGTTTGCTTCTGCTGATCGTCAGGTCAAGAACATGCAACTGAGGCTTATTACTTTAGCGGATGAGCGCCACTACCTCCAAGATCAGATATTTTACCTTGAAGATCGCTTCTGCAAAGCCACTCGCCAAATTGAGCTATACAAGTCTGAGACGACTCTATTTGATTGTGACATCGAGAGGCTCATGGATTCTACTGATGAGTCTACATGAGAGATTGAGGAGCTTCGTGTGTGATTCATGGATCAATCACAGGTAATAACGCAGGGAGTTGATCAGTACCTGAGATAAAGGGCTGTTTAGAGCAGCATCTCTGTACCTCAAGTGGAATTTCTCTGTTGCTACCAATCCTTTTGTATTCAACTTTGTAGATTTAATTTCTATCAGCTCACAACATCGACAACCAGCACCAAATCATTTCAATTCTCCAAAACCTTCTTACAATTCAAAACCAAAACCTCTACTCCCAATTAAATTTTCAACGATCAAACCATGCACCGGACGTCTATTTCTCTTTTCTTTTCTTTCAAGAGAACTCAAACGAGTCTCGGATTATTGTTAAAAAGGACAAAGATCCTTCTATTGATGTTTCAAAATGACTCAAAAGAGCATGAAGCAATCAATAGTTTTGTTTCTTGAGCCAAAAGAGCTCTTCTTCCTTCTACCTTTCTTCAAGATGACCCGAGATGTAATTGGAGATCAAATTCATGAATCAATTACAAGCGAAAGCCAAACAAACAAACTCTATTTCTCTCTTTTATTTCAAGAAGTCTCCAACGAGCTTCTATGAATATCCAAACCGAAATACATAAAGGACCTAGGAATCATCTATGAACCCCATTGGAGGTGATGAGTTGAGGCACTAAAGAAGAAAGCCCTTCTATAAACCCAAATGTGAGGAGACGATGTACCAAAGGGTCAATGGTGAAGCTCTCTATGGACCATCATACGAGGTGATGAGTCGAGGCACTAAAAGAAGAAAGCCCTTCTATAAACCCGATGAGAGGTGATGAGATGCGAAGACCACATCTTCTTCTTTCTTCATGGAGCTTTATCAACTACTTTGGCGTTCAATCAAGATATTGCAAGACAAGCTCAACATGCGTACCGCACGATGAGCTTGCGGGGGGTGTATTAGGAGTATAGGTTTGGAGATACTATAGGTTGTATATTGTTGGAGATGATTAGCAAATGTATAGGGGTTAGGTAGGAGATTATAGAGATGGTTAGTTTGGGAGATGCTTAGTGTAGCAAGATTACTTAGCCTATAAATAGAGGCTTAGACATTGTAATCAATTCAACTCAAAGATAATCAAAGATTCATTTCTCTCTCACTCTCTCATTCTATCAGTAATGCCATCCCTATGTGCAACAACCCACAAGTCAAGGCCAGTAACAGTTTTAACTGCTACTCTAGCATAAATTACAAAAGGAAATAGAAGTCAACAAACCTCATCTTCACTAATTTGAATGTATCGGGTAACAGCACCAAATGCAAAACTATCAACAGAAACAAAGTATGGGCCTGCAAAGTCCAAAATTACACCATCCTCCCTGCATATACCTAAATGACCAATGAAGGGTACCAGCCATGTGATGAATGGCAGGGGGGTCCACACAATGCAACATGGAAATCGAGCCCCTTTAGGGTCGATTGGCCCCAGATGAGAGTTTTCAGTCGCCATTGCTAATCTTAATATTAAACTTCAAGCTGAGCTTCCTATTCCAAAAAAAAAACAACTTTAAGTATTGATACCATAACGAAGTAATAAATAATCTAGACTACAAATATGATTATTAAAATATCACTTAATTCGTTGAACCTGCAATTATAATTCTCTAAATAGAACCAGGAGATGTTTTTGTGGGAATGAGTGATCAATGGAAAAGAAGGTCGACAACAAGAGCCATTTAAGTGGCGTTGACAAAGAATTCCATCCATTTTTTCACACAAAATGTTTATGAAGTTACAAATTAATTGGCATTGACTTCCTGAAAGCATTTACCAGAATTTTACACCATGTTATGTATTAGTTAATTCCTTCTAGTAATTATTGTACAGAATGTGATGAAGAACAAAATATTATTAGGAGAAATTGTTGATTTTGTCGAACTACGTCGTCTGATAGAATGAGAGAGTGAGAAGAATCTTTATTATCTTTGAGTTCAATTGATTACAATGTCTAAGCCTCTATTTATAGGCTAAGTAATCTTGCTACACTAAGCATCTCCCAAACTAACCATCTCTATAATCTCCTACCTAACCCCTATACATTTGCTAATCATCTCCAACAATATACAACCTATAGTATCTCCAAACCTATACTCCTAATACACCCCCCGCAAGCTCATCGTGCGGTACGCATGTTGAGCTTGTCTTGCAATATCTTGATTGAACGCCAAAGTAGTTGATAAAGCTCCATGAAGAAAGAAGAAGATGTGGTCTTCGCATCTCATCACCTCTCATCGGGTTTATAGAAGGGCTTTCTTCTTTTAGTGCCTCGACTCGTCACCTCGTATGATGGTGCATAGAGAGCTTCACCATTGACCCTTTGGTACATCGTCTCCTCACATTTGGGTTTATAGAAGGGCTTTCTTCTTTAGTGCCTCAACTCATCACCTCCAATGGGGTTCATAGATGATTCCTAGGTCCTTTATGTATTTCGGTTTGGATATTCATAGAAGCTCGTTGGAGACTTCTTGAAATAAAAGAGAGAAATAGAGTTTGTTTGTTTGGCTTTCGTTTGTAATTGATTCATGAATTTGATCTCCAATTATATCTCGGGTCATCTTGAAGAAAGGTAGAAGGAAGAAGAGCTCTTTTGGCTCAAGAAACAAAACTATTGATTGCTTCATGCTCTTTTGAGTCATTTTGAAACATCAATAGAAGGATCTTTGTCCTTTTTAACAATCCGAGACTCGTTTGAGTTCTCTTGAAAGAAAAGAAAAGAAGGATAGAAGCCCGGTGCATAGTTTGATCGTTGGAAATTTAATTGGGAGTAGAGGTTTTGGTTTTGAATTGTAGGAAAGTTTTGGAGAATTGTGTATGAAAATTAGGTGATTATTGTGGAGGAATTTGAGACAGCCTCAGCAACACTCTTCTTTGCAGCAGCTATGAATGCAAGTCTAATCCCTGTATTTGCACTAGTTGGCTCCACCAGTGTAGTCTTTCCAGGGGCTATGAGACCTTTTTCTTTAGCATCAGAAATCATACTATATCCTATCTTTTACACTACAACATGGCTCCATAATCTCAAGCTTAGATCTGTCAGCAATCACTGCCAGACAAAATTCCTTTTTTTTTTTTGGTATAACTTCTTCCTATGCCAAGGTCTTCTCTCTTGGAGGTGAGATGAAACTAACCTTTTGACTAAGGTGAAGGCGCTGATTCTAGTTTTGGTAGTGGAGCTGACACAACTTCGAACTTTTGATCTGAAGCTGGAGCTGCAGAACTGAAATCGGAGGTCTGGGACTTGGAAAGCAGCGCAATTGGAAATCCACCAAGAACGAAGAGCTGAGTGATTGGCGGAGGCTAGGGTTTAGGCAGAGAGCTGGCTCACGATCAGGAATCAAGAAGCACACGAAATGCAATCAAGAAAGAGCTGGCTCGTGACTTGATACAATCGCGCACAAGAGACTCGCGATCAGGAAGCACGCGATGGAGATGGGAGGCGCACAGCACTCTCCTGAGATGAAATCGCAAGAAATACACGGAGAAGATCTCGGACGCGATAAGCACTGCGCGATCAGTGAAGACTGAATCTGAGTTGAAATCGCGCGATCAGCGAAGGAGAAAATGGCGGAGAGCTCAAGAGACCTCTGCGACTGAGAGTCGCACACAAACGATCTTGATTTCTTGTTTGTTGGAGAAGAAGAATTGACGCAATATAGCTACTGTAAGAAGGTAGGAATAAAAGAGTGGAATAGAGATTTATTGCTGGAATAGGCTAAAAGAAAAAATAGTATAATTTTTGGAATAAGGGCTGGATAAGGTGCATAGTTCCTGGAATAGGCGTGAGCCTAATTCCAGCGGTGATTTGGCTCTGATACCATGATAGAATGAGAGAGTGAGAAGAATCTTTATTATCTTTGAGTTCAATTGATTACAATGTCTAAGCCTCTATTTATAGGCTAAGTAATCTTGCTACACTAAGCATCTCCCAAACTAACCATCTCTATAATCTCCTACCTAACCCCTATACATTTGCTAATCATCTCCAACAATATACAACCTATAGTATCTCCAAACCTATACTCCTAATATCGTCCTCATTCCTCAAACCAGGCCTATGCAAAGGGAGGCTAAAAAAGCAGCTTCTTCACATAATTAGTATAAGCTGCCAGTACACACTTCCTTTTTATTATTTCCTACACAAAACTGATTGAATGTTTCCTTATTATTATTTCCAAGATTATCAGGTAGTCATGACCAGTTAATGGACCAAGCTCTTCTAGTACACTGTACACCGAACCAGTTCTTCTGGTACACCAATACAAGAAAAACTGCGGGAGATCGGTATCGAACTGGTACCGGCTACCAAGAATCAACTGTCCTATTTTTACAAGTCTTTGATTCCATATATATACAGATTACTACTCGGAATATTGACTGCAATGAATCGCAAGACTAAAAATTGAGAAATCAACAATTGAATCATCCTTTCAAAGTCTTCAGCAACATCACTACAGAACTATTCATCAATCTCGATAATGCCTTCACAAGTCAATCATACAGCTCCAATTGAGATAACAAAAACAAATGAAAATTACTTGAGGAGAAGGGACCCGAGCTCAAATGAGAAGCGAGAGAGCGAGAAAGCAGATGAGAGCTTGGAGAATCGGTTGGCCGAACAGGGATTAAGAAGGCTGGTAGGTAGGCAGGCTAGACCGCTAGAGTAGACTTCCAAAAGGCCAAAAGCAGAGAGAAGTAGATGTTGCTCTTTTTGTGCGTCTGAGCAGGCAGCTGACAATTGACCAACATGAACTGAAAGGGGACGGGAGCAAAGGAGAGGAGGAATTGACCGATTCTCTATGGGCCTGGACTACTGGAGTGGATAACATGGGCCTGCGTTGGACTTTTACATGAGCGCAACAGTACGAGATTTCTGTATCTTAGTCACTAAACTGTGACCAATCCATATTGTTAGCGCCTGACACTTGAAGTAAAAAATATTACATTCTTCTTTTTCTTTTCTTTTTTTCTTTTGAGGGAACAGTAAATGTTACTGGGAACATTAGGGAGAAGAGAACAAACATTTGACTTCTCAATGGTACTATAATAAAAATTATGAAATACAAATGTCATTTTATACGTTACTCTACACTCTATAGTATGTATATACATGGAGAACGCGTGGTGTGTGACTTGTGTCTTTCTGAATCCGTATCTTTTTCAGAGATACTTTAAAGTTTAAAGAATCTTGATAGGAGACCCCTCAGTTGTTCACCCTCGGTTCACCCAAAGAAGCTTGTTTCCGAAAATGCTTTCTTCAAATCCTTATTTCCCTTTTATGTTAAACGCAGTTATATATTTATTAAACGAAATTACCAACTAAAATATATAATTGTTAATAAATAAAATTAGTATATCTGTTAAATATAACTTATATCTACTAAAAAAATATATTTTTACAGTTAATAATTATTATTTCATTTAGTAAATATATGACCGTATTTAACGGTGGAAAGGTGTCGACACTGGAGGCGTGGCTCTGAATATTTTTGTATTTTAAAACACATTCATTCCGTTTGGCGAGCTTAAAATTTGCTGCTTTTTCAGATGGCGAGCAATATCCTGCTATTCTAATCGGACGGTTAAAAATCACCGAATAACAGCTGCTTGAATTTTGAGAAAGATAAAATTAATTGGTTTGTTTGACTTGATGGAATAACAAAAAGTTAGAATAAAATAATTATTTTGATGAATTAATTTGCCAAACGAATTATATATTAAGTAGAAGAGTGTGAAAGAGTGCTAATCCGGTATACCAATTTATAGGTGATATATCGGATTAGCTCTCGTCGGAATAGCGATTATTATTTGATTATGTTATATTATATTATTATATTATAATTATAATTTATTATTATATTATTATTATGATTATAATTTATTATTATATTAATATTATGATGATTATTTATTTATTTATTTATTATTATATTATATTAATTATTATTTTTGTTATATAATAATAATAATAATAATAATAATTATATTATATTAACATCACTGTTAATATTATTATTATATGATTAATTTTATTATTATTATATTATAATAATTATGATTTTAGTATTATATTATTATATTATGATTATAAATATGATTATATTATTATTATGATTATTTATTATTATATTATTATGATTATGATTATTTATTATTATATTATATTATTATGATTATGATTATAATTTTATTATTATTATTATTATATTATATTATGATTATGATTATGATTATGATTATATTATTATATTAATTATATTATATTATTATTATTTATTATTATTATATTATCATTATTATCATTACTATTTTAATTAACAACGGTCAAATGATATTTTCGCTCCTCCGAATAATAAAAAACATATTCTTCCAAAAATATATAATTTTATCACTCTTTTAAAATTATCATTCTTTAAAAATTATTCCTTAATTTACCGAACTAACCCGTTAAATCCAAAAGCAGAATCATGTTCGTCGGTTCGGCGAAGAGTGGTTTTAATTCCTAAAATTTGGTAGTTGGCCAGTTGTTGTCCCCAATGGACACAGATTCAATGCGTCCCTGTCTTGTCACACGTGTGATATTGAAAGAATATTTCTTTTTATGAGTTTTGAGACGGTACCACACGTGTGATATGGAAAGAATATTTCTTTTTATGAGTTTTGAGACGGTACACTTTTTTGATACATTTCCATGAGCAGCAAATAGTGAGGATTTTTTTCTCCTTCCTTTCGATAAACAGAGTAAAGTTAGCATGTGCTATAAGTATTGTGTGATTTTAATTTAAAAAATATAGTAAATGATTTTTAAATTTTAATTTATCATTCTTATTAAATTCTTTATATTAATATTTTATGCGTACAATTTATATTAATATTTTATGCGTACAAAAATTTAAAGTGTTTCAAATTTTCTAAGTCATTTTTTTAATTTTTGAAAATCAACTCTACAATAATAATAAAATATTTAATATTTATACATTATTTTCAAAAATAAAAAAGAACGACTTTGAAAACTCGAAACACTCTAAATTTTTGTACCTCACAAGATTACAATATGAATAATTTAATTACAGTGATAAATCAAAATTTAAAGATCATTTAATATATTTTTTAAATTAAGATCACAGAAATACTCCGTACTGCTAACTAACATGCTAGTTTTACTCTCGATAAACAACATTTTTTGCACCTTTTGGATATAATTACCTAAGCTGAAAAAATTAGCTGGACAGGGAAAAGAAAAAGAAAACCACACGGAAAATTTGAAAACATGGAGATGCTAGTTTCAAGAAGTATATTAAAATCTATCACCTGCAATTATGGAATTTCTTGTCCATCCTGATAAGTGATAATTTAGATCCCTAACAGAAAAAATAGTTGAATTTTTTTAATTATGCCTATGTTAGAGTGTATGTATTCATTAATTATATCGAGTAAATATAAAAAAATATTTTTAAATATCTTTTTTTTTTAAAAAATAGAGTTATAATTCGGATTTCACGCCATCTACCAAAATATACATGTGAAAATCACTTATCCGTTAAAAGTAGAAGATAAAAATCTATGTAAAAAAAAGGTTACATGAAAATAAAACCCATGCGCTTAGTTGAGCTGCTTAATAATGTGCTCTTTAAAGCTGTATCTCCCCGTTAATTTACCATTCTCATCTTGCAACTTATTCCACTATTTCAGTGATATAACACTGATAATTTGTAAAGAGTAAAAGCTAACAATGACATATACATATGTAAACAATAATACAAAAACAACCAAAAACTAGTTCTTTATAAATCAAAGCACAATTACCAGAAACGATACATTCACGCAACCAATAAATCAAAGCACAATTACCAGAAACAATACATTCACGCAACCAACATATAGTAATACCAATCAATTCTATCGCAATTCATAATAAAAATTACCATAAAATAAAACATAATTTCAAGCAATAAAGTGACAGCAAACAATTTGATCTCAATCATAAAACCTTGCATATAATCGGCAAAATGTATACAAATATCACAAATCCATAAAACCTTACACAATCTAGTACAATTTTTCATAATACAAATATTCACAATCTAGTACACCTATTTGTTTTTCAAAAAATAAACATAATTAACAAAAAAAATATGATAAACATAATTAACAGAAAAATAATCCTACAATAAATCCACTAACTAAAACCAATAATCTAGTTAGTTACTTGTTGCCAATACAATGGATCCATCATCCAGCACAATTCTAACATAGCTTGTACTGATTATGACTTTTCTAACATCCTCGCAGTTGTCAAGTCAGTGCCTCCTATATACTGTATCCAAATCAAGCGCTTTCATATTAAGAAAATAATGAAAAACATAGAAAGAAAATGAAGGGGAAAAAATAGGAGTCACGGCCTCACGGGATTAACCAAGGAGGCGCTTTCATATTAGTCTGGAATTTCAAAATGCAATAGGCAAAGACCCATTAACGTCAGAAAACTCTATTCTATTATTCCTTTCTATTTTTTTTTTAAAATTTAGATGAATATAGGAAAATCAATGTTCTGATTTTTCCCTTATCCTATTCTGTTGCCGTATCATTCGTAAGTTGTACCAATCAGGTCTGATGCTGGTACAAACAAACAAGTCCAGTATAACTCAGTGTCATCAATTTAATACATAAGAAGGAATATAGTATATGACCTCAAAGCCAGTGATGTCACAGTATTTCAATAATCAATCTAATTGGTTCATTGCTGATCCAAATTAAGCTATTTTAGTGTTAAATGTCGATTGGCATGAATAATAAATAAAATAAGGATAAATAATCAACAGTAAAATTGGCAAAAGAACAACTAGGGGAGATCTAAGCACCATGTTTTCGGATTTTGAGAAACAACTCTGCACATTAATTGAACAATTTTCTGACAGTTGATAATTAATTGTGTAATTTACAATAACGATGTTCTGAATAATCTGCATCCAATATATAAACAAAGAGATAATCTAAACAAACTCAACTCAAGAACTAACGAAAATTCAGAAAATACATTAAAGAAGGCAAAAGGATCGTACAATTGGGTTCGTCCAGGGGTAAGGAGAGAAAATTCTCGGCTTGGAGCAGCTGCTTGAGATGCTTCCAGTACCGTACTATCGACCGTCCTTTCGGGTACTTAGCTCTGTACCTTCTTGAATGGCATCACCGGAGGAAGCACCAGCTCCGACCTCACCACATCCGGCTCCATCTCTCCTTTTCGTCTATTTCCCTCAATTTCCCTACAGAAGCAATTTCGCGTGGAGAGGCACTGACTTGACAACTGCAAGGAGGAACCCAATCGCTGTCGCGCGGAGAAGCATTGACTTGGCGAGCATGGAATCTAGACCCGATTAATTATATATTTTGAAATAATTTTATGATTTAGTACAAATTAAAGCTTAAATATACACTAATTATATATTAATTAAGATTAATTATAACTTAATTAATATTTTATTGCTTAAAATTATATAAATATAATTAATAAATATTTAATTATTTTACATGGGTCGGATATGAGTAAAAAAATTTTGACCTGAATTTAATCGGATCGGATTAAAAATAATAATAAAATAATATGACCCGATCTGACCCATTGACACCCTACACGAACGAGATATAACGATCGAAAATAGTAAAGCAAAAAACTGCAAAAGGATTGTAACCTAGTTCTATATATAGAGCAAATCTACGGTGTTCTTAAGCTCACAGAAAGTCTCCGTGAGTTTAGCTCAAAAAATATATTAAACGATCTTCAAATTTTATTTTTTTCACTCTCATTAAAATCTTCATATTAAAATCTTATGGGATACTAAAATTTGAGATGTTTCGAGTTTTCTGAGTCACTCTTTTCAATTTTTCAAAATAATGTACAAACATTGAATATTCTATTATTATTTTTAGAGCCAATATTCAAAAATTGAAAAAAATGACTTAGAAAATTCAAAATATCTTAAATTTTTGTACCCCATGAGATTTCAATATGAAGAATTTAATGAGAGTGAAAAATTAAAATTTGAAGATCATTTGATATACTTTTTGAGCTAAGCTCACGAAAGTCTTCCGTGAGCTTAAAAACACTGTAGATTTGCTCTCTCTCTCTATATATATAATTTGTCTATTGTGCTTTCAGTAGAACTTCGATCGAAACACTATTAATCTAAATTTTAATTTAAATACGTCAATAAAATCTTTATATTATAATCTTATAGAATACTAATTTTTATTGTGTTTGTAATTAATTTACTATACTGAATAATTTTTGAAAGATAGCCCTAAAATATAGAAAATAATAAAATTTATATGTCAAAAATATTTACTTTCTAATAATTATTAAGTATAGTAAACTAACTCCAAACACGATAAAAAATAGTATTCTACAAGATTATAATATAAAGATTTTATTGAGCTACTTAATTAAAATTTTAAGCATGAAAAATTAAAATTCAGACTGATAGCGTTTCAACCGAAGTGCTACTGGAAGCACAATACACAAAAAATATATATATAGAGAGAGTTGAGCTATGGCGTTATGCATAGCACAAATTCTCCTCGTGCTATGGATCTGTTTTTCATTCGTAAAGTTCAAATGGTCGATCCAACCGTACAAAATAATTTTGTATGAATATTTAGATATGGACTAAATTTTATATTTTTTAAATTTTTTACTATTTTTTAAGATAGTTAAAAAAACACTTGATTTAATTTTTTGAGTCATTCAAAAGAAAGTGATTTTCTAACTATCTTAAAAAATAGTAAAAAAATCTAAAAAATCTAGATATTCATACAAAAATTATTTTGTACGATTAGATCGACCATTTGTACTTTGATAACAAATAATCCATCCATAGCACAGGAGCTATCCATAATCACAACTCTGATGGGACCCAGAAATAAAATAATACAAGTAGGTGAAAACTGTAGAATGCGATGAAGATGTTGTCTATGATGTGGTGGACAGATATGCATAGCACCATAATACAACTATATATAAAGAGAGAGAGGTAGACTATTATGAAAACGTTTGCATTTCAGTTGATATGCAAACAAATAAAAAAAATATATTTTAAAATATCAAATATTTCAATTTATGATTTTCATTAAATTTTTCATATGAAAACCTTATGGGATAAAAAAATTGGAGTGTTTTAAGCTTTTTAAGTCATTCTTTTGAATTAAAAAAAAGAACTCTAAAAAAATAATAAATATTTAATATTTGTGTTGTTTTTTCAAAAATTTAAAAGAGTGACTTAAAAAACTCAAAACACTCTATTTTTTAATATCTCGTAAGGTTTTCATATGAAGAATTTAATGAAAACCATAAATTAATTTTTTTAAGATTTAAAAATATAGTTTTTCAATTATTTGCATATTAGCTGAAATACAAATATTTTCACAATAGTCTATCTCATATATATATATATATATATATATATATAGAGAGAGAGAGAGAGAGAGAGGAATGCTAAAATACAGCGTGTTGCACGGATGCACCCGTGTACCGCGTTAAAATCTTGAATTTCAAGTTAAAAATGACCAATCTGAACCGTTCAATATATTCTCCATATCAAAATATTGTACAAAATCAAATTTTAATTTTCTACAAAAAAAAATTAACTTTCTACAAGAATTTGATATGGAGAATAAATTGAACGGTTTAGATCGATCATTTTAAACTTAAATTTTGAGATTTTGATGCGGTGCACGGGCGCATCCATGCAACACGCTATATTTTAGTCTATATATATGTGAGTGAGGCTATGGTGCTTCGTGAAATATAAAATCTCTCATATTTTGTGTCCGTATCTCAAATTTAAAAGTTTAAACGGCCGATCCAAACCGTTGAACATGATCTTCATATTGAAATATCTTTAGTGATAAAATTTTATTTTATTTTGAAATATTTTGCTATTTTTTAGATAGATGGAAAATCACTAGTATTGGATGATGCAGAAATCATTAGATCAATAATTTTGTACCCATATTAAAAATAGCAAAAAAAATTAGAAAAATATAAAATTTGATTTCCAAAAAAATATTTTAATATGACGATCATGTTTAATGGTTTGGATTAGTCATTTGGACTTTTAAATTTGAGATATAAATGTTAAGGACAGAGATTTTATATTTTTCGAAGCACTATAGACTCACTCTTATATATGAAATATGAGTTATGCTACGATGAGTTACAAAGTACAAAATATTTTTATACTTCATATCATATCTCTCATTTTCGAATATAAAATACCGATCATTCAACGTGTTCTCCGTATTAATATATATTTGAAGATCATTTTTTATTTTTCTATTTTTTGAGAGGTATAAAATCATCATTATTGAAAATCATAACCTCAATATATTTTATACACCTAAAAAATATATTTTTTTTTTGAAAAAATATAAAAAATTGATCTCCAAATATATTTTAATATGAGATCACTTTGAAACGGTTGGATCAATCATTTGAACTAAGAAATGAGAGATATGTCATGAAATACAAAAAAAAATTTATACTTCATGACTCACCGTAGCATAATTCATGAAATATTATGAATTTTGATGCACTTTTCAACATTCATCAAACGATATAAATTTTTCAATGATCCATATTTAATGATATTTAATAAAATATCGAATGACTTTCAAATCTCAAAAAATAATACATAATAATATATTAGAAAAATCATATGTTGATTTTTCCCTTTTTTACAAAAATAAACTTAGAGAAAACATCATCGATATTGTCAAGATAAGTGTTATCGACAATTTGTAGTTCATAATATATACCTCTCGAAAGATAAGGAACTGATTGTCGACAATAGTTAGTTTCTCGATTTCGACCTTGAAAGTAAATGACAAGAGTTAGTTAAATTAAAAGTAAATTTAATTACATGTAAAATTTTGAACATATATAAGCTTAATAATTAAATTTAGTGCAATTTAATTATTAAATGACAATTCACCTAGGATTCATAATTTTGACCATTTAAATTTCAGATAATTTGATGTACAATGATTTTGAAATATATGCTGACTGAAATCATATTATAAATATGATATACAAATAATTTAAGTCATTGCTATGAAGCTGTTTTCAAATTTAGCCTTTATTTTAAAATTAACATCGCGTTGGAAAACATATTTGCCAAATTTGAATTGTTAATTATCATTCTGTTTTTAGCTATGCAAAATTAGATATAGCTTTGTCAAACCATGCAAGCAGCGAAAGCAGCGACGAATGGGGGAAAAAAAAGAAGAGATTTATTTGCTTTACGCTGTGCTCCAGAGAGGGAGAGCGAAGGTGAAAAGAAGGGATGGAAAGTAAGAACGGAAATTTTGGCTGCTCCCGAGTTGATTTTTAAAAGGTGAGAGAGGGTGATGAGATGTGAACGGGGAAACTCACGCTATTCAATTTTCTCAAAATCAATCACCTCTGATTTGAGGTGTACAAAGCTTAAACCCACCCCACTTCCATCGTTTCTCCTTCCATTTCATTCCCTTTCTCGTCGATTTCGGAAGCACAGCCTTAAAGAATTTAATGTCTGACTTAGTTACAACTTACCAACAAACTAAAGAGTAAATATCAGGTGTAGTCAAATCAGTGGTAGTGACTGAGCCTGAACAAGATTAACGAGGGGGCAAAATATTGACTTCATATTTATTTATAATATTTTTTAAAATATGTAATATTATAATACATCACTATACAATTTTGTACTTAATAAAATAGAAATAGTGCTTCTTTTACTTATATACTAGTTATATTTATAATTCATACATAACATATTAATTCTTAATCAAGAGCTAGACCCAATGACTCATTAAATAAATAAATAAAAAAGTATTTTCATGTTATGAAGATTGAAGGCGAAGTCTTGAAAAAAACTATCAATTTAAAATTTATAGGCTGCTCAATTACAATTAATATTTCAGAAATTGGGTTTTAATTTTTTTGGGGGGCTGACTAATTATTATAAATAATATTAGATATTAAAGTTTGTAATTGGTTTTTAAAACTTTGGGGGCCACAGCCCCCTCCAGCCTCTAAGAAGATCCGCCGTTGAGTTAAATGGAGGAACACAGATCGCCAATTCGCCATTGTAATTCCGAAGAGGCGTATAAAGTGACTCCGGGTGTTATTTCCTTTGCTCGGAAGTCAGATGCTTCGCGGAAAAATCCTTCTGCTGAGGTTCTCATCTCACTTCGTGCAAAAGCGCGTTTGGATACAATCTCATCTTCTAATAGAAAATAGAAATATCAACCGGGGTCTGGGCCGTCTGGGATAGAGACACGTTGTCCCAAAGAACAGCAGTTTTTAATAATAATAATAATTATTAAATTAATATTATTAAAAATAAGAGTAAGAACTATAAAAAATCAAATATACAAATGACAGCGCACCACTGGCAGTGGCGCGGACGAAACGCACCACTGACAGTGGCGCGTTTCGTTCAAACCCCGCACAAATGAGATGGAGAGACGCTACGCGTTTTATATATATGAAAAGCAAACGCGTCATTGCCAGTGACGCGTTTCGTAAAAATAATGAAACGGCGCGCTGCTATTCGTATATTTAAAATTTTACGTTTCTCACTTTTATTTTTAATAATAGTAACTTAATAAAACTTATTATTACTAAAAACTGAAAGAACAGATAATCCTTACTTCTTATAAAATGAGATTGAAAATTTTGTTTGAAACATCTATCTGTCTTTTAAAATGAATGTGAGTTGTTAGATTAAGTCACGTTAACATCACAACCGTTCATCAGATACAGATACCGTTGTCAGTATTAACACGTTCCCCAATGCAATTCTCTCTCCTCTACACGCGCTTCTCCGTTCACAACAGTACAACACTCCTTTCCTGACACGCTTCTCCATTCCTGGCGATGCTTTCCTCCCGCTCACTAGTCACTACGTCCTCGGCTCCTCCCATCTTCCGAGGGATCAGATATTGACTGACAGCCACAAAATAGCGATCGAATCTCCTCACCCCTCTCCGTCTCCAATCAGCGATCTTCACTTCTCGCAACTTAATGTTACCCTTTTGAGAACCTGAATTTGTTTAGTATTTGCGAAGAAAATAAAATATTTATGTTCTCTATTTTTTCATTTGGTTGCAGTAGTTTAATGCTATTGTTTCCTCATAGGCCTCTCTTCTCCTCTCAAATTTTAGTTTTGCGGTAGTGGATAAATTTTCATAACATCTGAGAATTTATTGATTTAATATGCATTTTACATTTACCAGGCTGTATAGGTATTGCAAAACTGATTTTGTATCAGTCAGCACAGGTACAAACTTTACATGTACCAGTTGGCACTACTTGTTGTAGCTGCTTATGTTGTTGCCGATCGTTGCCCTTACACAATTTATTTTGACCCCACATATTTATGTTGATTATTTATTCATTTACGTTTTCATATGCGTCCTTGCAGAAGCTGGTATGTGAAGCTTGTCCTAATCTGATTTCATTTTCATATTTCACTAATTTTCTTTTTCTATTCTTCAGCTGGATGTGGTCCCTTGTTTACTTGTACCAATGGATGGATATGGGTCGATGAATGAGAGCATTGATGACATTGATCGGTCTTTGATAATTTGTGCATTACCTTAAGTAATCATTGGATTTATGTTCTCATATATTTTCTGAGATATTGAACTTAACATTATGAGTTTAATGTGAGCAACTATTCACCGGTCCTTCGCCACACTACTAAAGAAGTTTATGCGGCATGTATTGAGGCATTAAACCTGATAAAGCTGCTAGAACCTCTAGGATGCGTAAAAAAGTTATGGCTTGTTAAATATTCTAGAGAACAGTGGGTTGAACTTGCAAAGGAACCAAAGGCCACTATTATATATATATATATAGAGAGAGAGAAATATGTGCTAATGTGCTTTATAAAGCATAAAATATTTCATACTTTACGCTTGTATCTCATATTTTAAAATTTAAATGAACGATCCAAACCGTTAAATATGATCTTCATATCACAATCTCTACGGTGATCAAATTTTATATTTTTTTAGATTTTTTTTGCTATTTATTTAAAGGGATAGAAAATCATTAATATTGAATGGTTCAGATGACGTCAGATCAATGAATTTTGTAGCCCTTAAATAAATAAATATATATATATATATATATATATAATTTGATAACCAAGAATATTTTGATATGAAGATCGTATTTAACGATTTGGATCGTCCATTTGAATTTTAAAACATGAGATATAAATGTGAAGTATGAAGTGTTTTATGTTTTATAAAGCACGTTAGCACACATCTCTATATATATACATATATATATATATATATATATATATATATATATATATCATTCTATTCTGATAGTTCATGGTGGTATCAGCGAGGATGACACCCTTCAATTAATACTTAAACAGAAAGCATGACTTACACAGGTATTGTTTTATTATATTTCCCTGCTCCTTTTGGCAGGCTTATAAGAGCCCCACACATCACACAATTATTGGCATTAAGCTTGTTTATAGAAATTACTTAAACGCTGATAAAGTTTTTTCTTTTCTAACTTTCCAATGAAATTATAATATATTACGTCATTGGCACATGCATTAGTTCCATTCGAAGCATGTCATACAAAGATACATCAAACTAGAAAATCTTCTAACGGTCCTTCAGGTACTGATATGTTTGATCGTTTATCAAAATAGGAAATAAGAAATATTATTGAACCTGACACCCCTTTACTTCTTCAATAAAAGGGTAGAGGTGAAAATTGCTGATTTTGGGTGGTCAGTGTACACATTCAGTTGGAGATGCACCATGTATGGTACGCTGGACTACCTCCCACCTAAAATGGATAAATATTTTTAGCAGAATCATTCAGTTATGACAAAGTTGCATGTGATCAATTTACCTTTTATCTAAATTGGAATCACAGACATTTAAACAATAATATGAGCAGACTTTGTTGTTTAAGTCTCAAGTTAGTATGCAACAAGAACAACAAGGTATTTAATACCAAATAAATTGGCGTCTCAAGTTATTACGCCAACCTGAAATTATGTACATCTATATTTGCAGTTGAAAGTATAGAGCATGATTCAAATGTAGATTTATGGAGTTTGGGTGTAGGTGTGCCTCCATTTGAAGGACATTATGATACATAGCGGAGGTAAAGTTGAACCAATGATGTTATCTTATCATTTGTCTGGTATGAGAAGTATATGGTACATCTTTCTTGGAAATAATAACCATAGCAACAACATTTTGGAAGAGTCAGGCTATTATAAAATCATTTATATTTCAGCCACAGTCAAAATCTCCCATTTTCATGTTCTTACGTTCGATCAAGGCAACCATATTAAAGTTGTGACTATTGGAATTTTAAAAAAATATCCTATTTGATATACAAGCTTATGTTTTCTAAAAGGATTCAGTGCTATTTTTCCCAAAAAATAACATCATAGTAAAAATATTGGGCATATGGACAATAAAAAATTGATATGCTATTTATATTTTGGCTAAGAGTTTCCTTTATGGTAATATGGAGCGTAAACATGTAGATTAATAAAATATGATACTGAAAAATAATGCAAATGATTTTTATTAAGATTTCCTTCACTTATTTCGAGCTTTAAGGATTTTAAAAGTTGATCTCAGATTTCCTCTCAAGCATGTAATTTCTTCAAATGTGAAAGATCCCATTAGTCAAGTTAGATGTCTTTTCTTTGATTTTTTTCCCTTGCTAATTCCATAATTAATCATCTGATACAGACATGAAATGTCAAATTACTCTCTTTACCCTATAAATTCCCAAGGTTGTTCTACCCCTATAGACCGCACCTTCACATCTCAATTATTCTACAAATAAGGGTTTAAGGATTCTTTTTATATTATTCTACTGACTTGTACTTCATATGACCTGATTTAAATAAAATACCTAAACAAATGATAAATATATAAGTTTATCAATCTTAGAAAGACAATTTTTTTAGGATGACACATTTTTTAAGATTTTTCTTTCTGATTTTTCTGATGTGTAAAATTTCAATTGATTTTTACCTGTGCATTGATGTTGGTAAAAGATGCTTCTTGAAAGTTATCTTTTGTAAAGGTGATTGACTATCCTCGGATAGTGCAAAATGCTGACCCTTCTTATATCTACAGATCAGGTTCTTGAACATCCTTGGATGCAAAATGCTGACCTACTCGCACACAGGCCTTAATTGAGAAAGTTGAATTTGACAAATTCAGGGATTCTTATTGCGTTAATTTAGAAAATTAAGTTTCTATGATTTACCATTGCACTTTCACTAAAATGTGTATTCCCCAATCAATTTCTCCAGGCAATGTTGATTGGGTTTTGATGATTTTTACTCTAAAAATGTCCCTTTATGGGAAAACATATTTCAGAAACAATAGTTTTGTAGCTAGAAGCTTCTAATGGTGAGATCAAAGTCTCTATTGCCTTGATTCAGATTGAATGTGACTGGGAGTAAGATAATTAATTTCTTCTATTTTTATTTAGTATTTTAATTAATTTTTCTGTCAAATATTATTGATTGATGTTCAAAGTTTAAATCATAAACTAGTTAGCCAGATATTAATATCTTATTTGATTATTATTATTTTATTATTTAAAAAATTCATAGCATGGCGCGGGCACTGTACTAGCATATGGGCACTGTACTAGTATATATAAAAGAATAACCAATATCTTTAATATTAAACCAACACAGTGTCACAGACAAAAGTATGGTTTTAGAGCTTAAAAGTGAAAGCATAGTTGACATATTGTCTATGATATCAGAATTGAACAACTCAGTGAGAATTGTTCAAGTCGTATCACGGTATCACATACTTGAATTTTTCTCCTATGAAAAACTTAATGGAGATTTCAAAATTAATACAAACTTTATTATTGACATTAAATGAGCTATAATATATATTAATGATTTTATTATGCAATTTGTTTTATAATATAGTTGTTTTATTCAACTTAGATATCGCTAATATAAATAATAATTTATTAACTTAAAATAATGATAATATTTGTATAGTAAATCTATTGATATGAATAATAACTCTTTTAATGTAAATAATAAAATCAGTATCAATTTTGATAATTTTGATATATGTTTATCGGCTCTCTTCTCCTATGCAGTTCATTTGTTGTTATACAAAAAACAAACAAATCATGAAAAATAGTTATTACCAAACTTTTTTATTGAAATACTAAATAGAAACCGAATATTAATTCCAAATAGTATTTAGTAGAAGAAAATGTAAAGAATCAAACTTTAAAAGGAAAGAAAATAAAAAAAAACTAGTAAAATCAACCTTCGGTCTAATGACAAAGATAATATTATGCATATGGAAGATCACAAATTTAAAATCCAGATGAGATCTTTTATGAACATTTAGAAATGTAAGTTATTCTAAATCTATGTAATTTTACGAGTTTTTCTAAATCTATATAGTATTATTGTTAAAATTAAAAAAAATATATATTTTTTCAAAAGATATGGATAATATAAATCATGACTATACTTCTAAATTTCAAATTAAAACTATTTGTGAGGTTTGTTTAAAAAAAAATCCTCCGTCTAAAACAAAAGATATCAATAAAGGACCAAATCGCACTGAATTCGTTCATAAATCTACTAAATCAACTTCTATCCACATCCAGGATACATCCCATCCCACTCAGCAAAAAATAACTTATTTGAAGGATTTATACGTTCACTTTCACGGTCATAGGCTCATAGCACAGACCATCTCAATCATTCAAATTTCAGATCTGAAGTTAGAAGATCTGCAGACGTATTAGAATTTAGAGCAATTGGCTGCCAATTACAAATCTGAGATCTGTTAGGTAGTATTTGCAAAAGTTGGAAACAACTTCATGTAGTTAACTAAACTAGTCCTATAAATCATGTTTGTGGTTCTACTGCATGAAACATATGACTAAATTTACCACTCTAGGTGCTTCCTTAACCAGTAGAGTCCCCTTGTACGCCTCTATCTCTTCCGAGCAAGCCTTTATAGCACTTGCCAGCACTGATAGCCCTTGACTCTGTACAAGAAATACACAGATACATCATCATGAAAGTAATACTTGTTAAAAGTAACCTCTCCTATATTGGCCCTGTACAATATAATAACAAGTATAGAAATTTGGTACTTGTGTTATATAAATAAAACTATATTCTATTATTCATTATTTTGTAATATTATATGTGTCTTTATTTATTACTGACTTAATCAAGATAATTATCAACAACATTACTTATAAATTTACAGTTGCGTTTAATTTGTTGCTTTCTTTTTCCATAACAGATACTAAGACATTAGCAAGGACCAGTAATTTGTACATACACCAAGCTGAAAAATGCAAATCCTTGCTAGAGGTGCTTGCTTCTAAGTTAATGTAGTTGATAAAAATGAAAGTGATAGAGTGAAGAAAAAAGAAAATTCTGTATGCAGTATGGCTCGAAGTTATAAATACAAATAGCATAACCAGCTTAACAAAGGGGAGGGAAAAAAAGCTGGAGGAACTCAATTATATTACGTATATAGTATAGTATGTACAACTTATAATTTGTCAATGTTATGGTCTTTTTCTATCTTTTCTGATATCTGTATTTATAGGGGTAATTACGAAAACATGTATTTATTTTATCTTTAAAGGTATGTTTTGCAACTTTGCGAGAATACTCTGTAAGAATATTGGTCAAGTAAATTATCGAAGCAACGAGTACCATTTGTAAAATCATAAAATTAGAGAGGTCACTAAAGAGAAACCTTATACATTGCCTGCGTTGTTAGAACATAGACAGGAGCAGTAACAAGTTTCATCTTCACTGGACAACCCTCATTTCCTGCTGCTTCTGCTTTTCTCATTGCTTTCTGTGATGAAAGCGATTAAAATGAATTCAATGAACTTCAAAAAGGTCTTCCCCTGGACGTAACTAGGTTGGTATCCTAGTTTTGTTATTCATTTTAGCTAGGTTGGTGTTATGCTAAATTGCTTCACTGGACTTAAGGTTAAAGCTGACAAAACCATGAAACCAATCAGGCAATGACTATTAAAGATTTAGAAAAATATGTACCCTAGCAAGAAAAATATCCATAATTAAAAATAATAAACCGAGAAAACTCGGTCCTCTCATACTAGCAGCACATAGAAATTATCTGACTGAGCAGTAAGAACTTTATTGATCAGTAATCAGATTTAATCTTTGTTCTGTCATAATGAAATATCATCCAAGTACAGCTTCTATTACTACTATTATTATTACTATTATTATTATGAATATCTACATTATTATTAGTACTATTATTATTAGCATATCATCATCATCATCATCATCATCATCCATTCTCATTATTCTCTTATCATGAGTATCATTGTTACTATTGCTATAATTGATTTTTTATATTTGAGATTTCTGATCTTTATGCTTGCAGATTGAGTTTCATTTCTAACCTACCCCAATTTATTTGAGATTAAAAATTTTGTTGTCATTGTTATTGTTTTTTCTAAAGTTGACAAATATCACCTACCATATACCCCATTTCCTAATTTCTTTAAAGATGAAATAACCATCATTTCATTCTGATATACTAAAGAAACACATTAGGAAGGGTTGTTTGGGCATCTCGATTGTTCACAGAGAATGGAGGACACACATGTTATCATTTTTCTTTAGAGGTAAACATTTTTGCCCCCTCCAACATAATGTAATCATAAATCATAATACATTCATTGTACTGGACATCATAGCAAATATACATGAACCTAGCATTGTTGTTGCAACATAAGGAAGTAGTATGTAGTCAGATTTTTTACTTTCAGGAATGAAGAGAGAAAAATTACCTGAATGTGGAGCACACCGTCAAACTGGTAACATTTTAGTTCTACAATGGCACGAATCTTTAAGGAATAATGCGCCATCTTCTGGCTTATGTTCTTTATCAGGAAAACCTTCACCTCCTCAGTCACTGCTGGCACGACCTTTGTCAGCACTTCACCATTTGGACTCATTTCCCTTACCTCCCTTGTAAGTGAATCAAAGGTCGAGGAGGTGGGGTCACTTGCAATCAACTTGAAGGCATCATAGGCATGTCCGTAATGGTGATACAGAGGCCAGCCAATGGCAGTGTAAAGGTCCTCCAGGTTGACAGAAACAGTACATGCGACATGGTGCAAGATGGAGTGCACCAGCCTTGATTTTCTGTATCGCTCCTCACATTCATGCATATCCTCCTTTGAGACCTTCCTCTTTGACAGAACAATATGCCTCTTGTCCCTGTAGAAGAAGCAATTCAGACACTTTGATTATAACCAGCCTTCTTCAAGTCAGATACAGAAATTGAAACTTCGAGTACGATAACCAGAAATTAAGAGGACGTGGGGAGGGGCAAGTACTGATCCACACGAAGCACATTCGCTGGAAACTGGTAGCCAACCTTGACAATAGAGGAGATGTCGTGGAAGCGGAATCTTCTGATCACCTGAGATAAGAAAATCACGCCATTCATATTGTTGTACTCGAGGAGGGACACAGAGACATAAACCTCAGTTATTTGGTTCGCCTCGACCATCACCGTCATGCCCTTCTCTGGAAACATAGCCTCATACATCCTACAGTTCATGTTCGAAAGAAGGTAAGAATTTAGAGAGAAGAAAAGAGCGATTGAAGAAAGACTGAAAGAGGGTAGAATTAAGAAAGAAAGAGAGAGACTTCAAAGCAAAAGTTGATCACTTTACGTGAATACGAAGACTAATTGGGGGCGAAGGAAAGTGGTGGTGCGTTCTTTTTTCTTTGAAATAAGCCGGGACCTACTTAATTAAAAGGACTGGCTCTGTCTGTATAATATACGCCTTTAAAGAAAATAAAAGAAAAAAAGAAAAGAAAAGAAAAAAAGAAAAGAAAAGAAAAAAAAACAACACAGAATGTTGTGAAACATTTTCTCAAAAAGAAAGAAAGAAAATTCTGGAAAAGAAAAACAAGACAAACTGTTTGCGAAGCTCCTGAGCGAGTTACAAGGGAAAAACGGCGGAAAAAAGCCCTTTTTTTTTGATAAAATTACAAAATCTATATCTATTAAGAATTGAAGAATTTATTTTTTATCATGATCTCTCAATTAGATGAATAATATCTATTTTTAATTGATCAAATATATATAATCGTATCCATTGATTCCCTCTTTCTCTCCATTTCTTCTCATCTATATTATTATTTTCATTTATGCACATAATTTACAATTAGAATACTCGATATCTTTCTATTTATGTTATGATATAAAAAAATGATTTAAGACTTAAGGTATACACTATGATTAGCAATTTTGTACATATTTGATAAGAAATTAATGGTGATAATATATGTCAGAATAATTCACTTTTCTTACCAATAACATCATAAATCATTAACTCATATTGTACAGAAAATCCCATCCAAGATTAGATCTAATTTTTATTATAGGTTTTCTCTATAATTTGGTGAATTTATAATTTAATATTCGTTCAATGTGATTTTTTTTATCTTATAATATTTTCATGTTTAAATAAAAAAGTTCGCTGCAACGCGCGGGTATATTGCTAGTAATTTCTAAACTATATAAGAGCTCTTACAAAATATAAACTATACAATTATATCACGTTTCTTAACACCTCCTAAATTGATACATAGATATTTATCATGTCCAACTTTAAATATAAGTTTTATACAACTCTTATATATATATATATATAGATAGATAGAGAGAGAGAGAGAGAGAGAGAGAGAGAGTAAATCTACCGTGGGCTTAATCTCACGGAAGACCTCCATGAGCTTAAGCTCATGGAAGACCTTCGTGAGCTTAGCTCAAAAAATATATCAAATGATCTCCAAATTTTGATTTTTTCAATCTCATTAAATTCTTCATATTGAAATCTTGTGGAGTACAAAAATTTGTAATGTTTCAAATTTTCTAAGTCTCTCTTTTTAATTTTTGAAAATCAGCTCCAAAAATAATAATAAAATATTTAATATTTGTAAATTATTTTAAAAAATTAAAAAGAGCGACTTAGAAAACTCGAAACATCCCAAATTTTTTTACCCCATAAGATTTCAATATGAAGAATTTAATGAGATTGAAAAATCAAAATTTGGAGATCATTTGATATATATTTTTGAGCTAAGCTCGCGGAGGTCTTCCGTGAGCTTAAGCTCACGGTAGATTTACTCTCTCTCTCTCTCTATATATATATACGTACTAATTGTTCATAAAATCTTACATACTTATACTTTAGATTAATTACTTTTCTTCGACTTCTCGCACTGAGTAGTCCACTTTTATATATTTTGCTCTTATATAATTGTTACATAGTTTAGGGACTACTAGCTATATACCCGCGCGTTGCAGCAGACTTTTTTATTTAAACATTAAAATATTATAAGATAAAAAAATCACATTTATCTAATATTAAATTATAAATTCACCAAATTATAGAGAAAACATATAATAAAGACTATATTTAATCTTGGATGAGATTTTTGCACAATATGAGTTAATGATTCATGATTTTTATGGAAAGAAAAGTAAATTATTCTAACATATATTATCACCATTAATTCCTTACCAATATGCACAAAGTTGCTAAATAAAAAATAAAAAATATGGAAATAATAGTATATAAGGGAAAGAAATGGAGAGAAAGAGGGGATCAATGGACGCGATCACATACGTTCAATCAACCAACAATAAATATTATCCGTCTAATTGAGGGATAAAATGGGTATAATAAAAATTTACAATGACAAAAAATGGACCCTCCAATCCTTAGATGCTTTATATAATAGTATAGATTATATAATTTTATCACATAGTAGAGAAAGTGATGTAAATATATAATTTAAGGACTATTAGGTGATAAAATCACATAATCTATACTATTATATAAAGTAGCTAGAAATTGGACGGGTTCATTTTTTGTTATTTCTTTTAAATTTTTTATATCCCAAAATACTCCTCATCTAATGATTTACATTAATTTTGACTAATCAGAGCATCCATTATTCTATATTTCTCTCAATTTCTTTGCCATATAAGAGGAAGAGAATTAAAGGTTGAGAGAAATCATACGAGATTATATCTGATATAACATATGTAATTGACCTTGTAATTTATCTTACATTTATTGATCTTTTTCATATTAAAATGACGTACATATTATCATGTGATATTTTTATATCTAAATAAAAAAATCGCTGCAACACACAGGTACATCTAGTAGTCTCTAAACTATGTAATATTTTTTAGTAAAAAGATGAGAGTCTAATTTTCAAATTTCATTTTGTGTCTATATAAACTGAAATTCATAATTTTTTAGAGTTCATTCTAATTAATTATCATTTGAGTTATTAAGCCATTTACATTATGAAATAATTACATAAGAGCTCTCAAAAAATTTAAACTATATAACTACATCACTTTTCTCAAGTATCACAACACATGATCCGACCTGATTGAACTCTTGATTTCATCTCGTACTCACCTAAAGGGCACATATCTCATATCTGAACAACGACAAGGAGATATCTACTGGATCTTGGAGTAGTACACAAGGGGTTGGATCAGTGAAGTCATGCACTGAGACTCAGGAGGGGGTGTACTGGAGTAAATATTATCTTGATTTATTAACAAAAAAAAAACGATTTGTTGGGTTGTAAAACAATAACAAATTTTATTGAACCTAACTATAAACTTTGAGATAAAACAACTAAGACGTTAGAAAAGCCATTTGTTTACAAGAGGTTGATTGGCAAGCTATTATATTTGACAATTATAAAGCCTGATATAGTGAAATAAAATGTGGTTCATGTGGTCGTATATGCGGCCGCATATGCGTGTGCGGATAAGACACCGTGATGAAGTTAATATGCGTTCAATATTATGCAGACGAAATTATGCGGTCGTATATGCGGTACGCATAGGCAGATATGCGAACGCATAATATATCATGCGGACGCTCAGGCGGAAATTTAATCCAAACAGTTTTTCTATTTATTCCTATCATATTTTTTATCGTCCGTTCTCTCTCCTCCTCTCCAGTGTCTCTTAGCCAGTTAACCTAGCCGCTCCTCTCTCTAAAAGCTTTATGCTCTCTCTCTCAAGTCTCAAAGCTTCAGAAAAAATCGAAAAAGAAAAGACCATAAGAGATCGGTAAGCACTAACAATTTACAGGTACTGTCTTTGAGCCATTTTTCATTTTTTTAGATCGTATTCTTCATCTCTTTATTTATTGAGTCTCACGCATGCTATAAACGAAATTGATAGTTCGCAAATTGAGATAATTGCTATCGTGCAAATCTAGTCTGAGAGAATTGTTAATGCGCCTTTTCATTTTGTCAAATTGGCATGGCATCTGATTTGCTTAATTTTTTTTGTCTATGTAATTTTGTGTATGTCTTCTTGAAAAGTATTTTTTGTCTTGATCTGGATGAACTTTTTTAAAAATAAAGGGGATAAATTCGTTTTTCAAAGGAATACTTCTATAAAAAAATGATATATTAATAAGTTTGATAAAGAAAGAGCTTTAGATAACAAATTCATTTTAGTGTCATACTGAGAGAATCAATTTATCTAATTATTTCATAATTTCATGTAAGATAGTAAATTAAGACTGACTTAGAGGCTTTATGTTGCTCATGTTTTTTTATTGATTTTTTATCTTTTTAATAGGGATCATGTCAAGTTCTGGTTCTCAAGCAATTCAAACCTCAGAGTCAATTTCTTCAGAGCTGTTTAGACCAGCAAACTCATGTGATCCTAGTTGTAAGTATGGGAGACTGATTGATAAATATGATACTAATACAGTGAAATGTTTGTTGTGTAGCAAAATTACTAAAGGAGGGATAAATAAGTTCAAAATATATCTTACGGGGCTTTCTTATAATGTAGTAAAATATAGGAAAGCTGATGAAGAGGTGAAAAATCAAATAGAAGAATATTTGGATGTAATAAAAAAGAAGAAGGAAAACAAGAAGAGAGCTGCACAAGAGATAATAGTTGATGTCGATATAAATGGTGATGGTTCTAATGGTGGTGGTTCTGATGAGGAACAGGAGATGAAAAGTAAAAAGATACGACTAAAGAAGCCGATGAATTTGACTGGAGTAATTAAAGAAAAAAATGCCTTGGAAGCAACTAGTTATAAATGATTCCTATGGAAAGGATCAAAGGGATAAGGTCAATGATTATTTATCATTTTGGGCTTACAAACGTTCGATTTCATTCAATGCACTTGTTGATCCAGCATTTATTCGATTTCTGAAGCGGTCGGTCAGTATGGACAAGGGTACAAACCTCCAACTATGTATGAGTATCGTGTGCCACTATTGCAGAGGCAAGTTTCCAAAACCATGGATATTTTACAACCTCATAAAGAAGTATGGATGAAAACTGGTTGCACGATCATGACAGATGCTTGGACTGATCGAAGAGGTAGAAGTCTAATGAATCTTTGTGTGAATAGTGAGCTTGGAACCATTTTTCTGAAGGTCGTTGATGCATCTTCTAAGTCTCATACAACAGAATATATACTAGAGTTTGTGGAAGATTGAGTAAAAGAAGTTGGAGAGGAGAATGTGCTTCAGGTCGTTACAGATAGTGCTGCAATAAATATGAAAGCTGATGAACTATTCATGGCAAAATACCCACGAATTTATTGGACTTCATGTGCAGCACATAGCATTAATTTAATGTTGGAGAGCATCTCAAAGGAGCATGAGATCAGTGATGCAGTGAAACAAGCTAAGCAACTTACCAATTTTATCTATAATCATCATCAGATATTGTCTTTAATGTGTGTTCATACAGAAAAAAAAGATATCGTGAGACCAGGAGCGACTAGGTTTGCAACTGCCTTTCTTACCCTAGAAAGCATCTTACAAAAGAAAACACAATTGCGTTGTTTCTTTCTATTAGATGAATATGCTGCTCTAATGCAACCTAGAAGGAGAAAAAAAATTGCTGACAAGGCTAGAAAGATGCAAGATGTTGCTATTTCCAATAATTTTTGGAAATCTATGACCCTTGCTACGAAAATCTTTTTGCCATTAGTTGTACTTCTTCGTATTGTCGATGGGGAGGAGAAGCAACCTATGAGATTTATTTATGGAGGTTTAAAGGATGCAATGAAAGAAGTGAAGGAAACTTTTAAAAATAATGAGTCTGTGTTTAAGCCGTATGTAAAGGCAATCACTCAAGGTATGAAAGGAAGACTTGATACTGAACTTCATAGAGCAGCTTACTATGTCAATCCCTATTATTTTTATAGGGATTATGATGCAATCAAATCTGATCCACATATAATGGATGCCATATCCAATTGTGTGACATGATTTTATCCAGATCCTAAGGTTCAAGATATTATTTTAAGCGTCGAAATTCACAAATTTAAAGATGGAACTGGCCACTTTAGAAAAGACCAAGCAAAGCGGCAAAGAGAAAATAATGACAAGTTTTTTAACCCAAGTTTGAGTCAATATTTATCTTCTTTGTTATATAGTTTGAAGTTCCAATAATCCTTACTGATGGGTTATTTCTTTTCTTCTTTTTTTAGCTCATTGGTGGTCTCTCTATGGATCTAAAACTCCTTATCTATAGTCTATGGCAATTAAAATACTTAGTTTGACATGCAGTGCCTCTGGATGCGAAAGAACTTGGAGTGCATTTGAATGGGTGATGTTTCTTTCCTCTTTGAATATGCCTTTTCTATTTATCATATGAATACTTCAATTATAAAAAATATCTCAATTTACTGAGATCTTTTATCTCAAAGGAACGTTTCAGATTATCTTTAATAAATTTCAATCAAACCAACAAGTAACAATCACCGCAATAACTTCAAACATGACTCCAAATGAAACTCCAAGTCATTGACTAAGAGCAAAAATAATTAAATTAGAGATCTTGCTCTTGTGTGGTGTTGTTGGCACACGACAACAAATGAAGAATGAGAGAGATGCTAGCCCAATCGCGGCTTAAGATCCTGGTGTTTGCATAACACACACCTCACAAACGTGGCTCACACCTCACAGCAGCCACACGACGAGATGCACAAACGAATCTACCAAGTGATGCACCAGAACAAAATCACGGAAGCACAAACCTTCAGCTCTGATACCAGTTGTTGGCTGGGAGCTCGAACACCCTAAACAGGACAAAGATCACCACAAGGAGGACAATTAGCAATCCAAAGAGGTCGCGATGATGAAGATGCACAGTTAGGGTTTTGGTGCTACAGTAATCGCGAATCAGAGAACAAAGAGAAGAGAGAGTGATTTTGTCAAGAATGAGATACATCCCATTTTTCATTTTCTGTATTTATTAGAATCTTTATAAAATTATAAATAAGACCTACAAACTTCAATTATTACAAATAACAAAAAAACAAATAGGATATAAAAAGCTTTAAACATGACCATTAGAGTCATAAGTAGAACAAAGAGGAATGAGAACAGGACACCTACCAATAATGTCTATAATTTTATATAGGATATCATGTCGATACTATTAAAACTTTAATCATAATAATTAATAGAGTGACTAAATCTGAATATATATTAAAATTTATTAACTAAATTAGATGATTAAGATCAAGTATCAAATATTAATTTCATTGAATGAGCTGTCGAAAAATTTACTCTCAAAACAGTCTGAGGGAAAAGCACCCGGCCTTCGCTGGCTCAATCACTCGTATTAATTAAACTAATCGGGAACTGCATATATAAAAATATTTTTCAAAGTGTGAAACTGAAATCTGTATAAATTTATATTATCCACCTAATTAAATAAATTATATTTGATAGATAAGTTAGCCCAGTAAAATATCTAAAACACACACGGTCCAAGAAAATTGTCCCTCTTTCTCTTTCATCCTTTTAATTAACCAAACACACTTCACGCTAACCTCCAATTTCTCTTCCGATCATCAATCGTCAACCCAGCTTTGAAGAATCGGTAAAAGAAATTCAAATCTGAAGACCCCTCAGTCGCATAAGCTGGAAAGGAAGGGAGATTCGGCGCAAATCGGACACAAGGTTTTTCTCTTCCAATTTTCGCCCAAAACCTCAAAAGCATCCACTCGGTTTGGGAAATCGCGTGATTATCGGATCGTCAGCTGCCGATGGATTCTCCAAACCAAACAACCGACATTGGCAAGCTCCTGTTCATATCCATGAATAAAACCTAGATTAATCTGCTAGATTTCCT
>CAXKVV010002013.1:0-35249 GCA_964058805.1 Schoenoplectus triqueter
ACAGGATCTCTCTTTTTAGCCCGTTAACTTGTGCATTGTGGTACTAAGTCAGCACTGAATAAATAAATATTTCAATAATTGAGAAGAATAAATAGAGAAGAAATTGGATATTCCTATGATAATCTTTAATTTGATCAGTACATACAAATATAACTGGGGAAGTATATTTTTTTCAGTATGGTCAACCATCATAAATTTGAATTATATAAATTATTAAGCTAGGACCAGAGTGCAAAGTTAGGTTCAGTTTTCATTGCCATGAACAGATACAAAAAAAAATCAGTTCGCATACATACCTAATCCAAGAGGATCAAAGCCATAATCCCCTGGGAGGCTACAAAGATAAACAAAAGAAAAAATTAATGAAGTGCTAACTAAGATAACATATTCTCTAAAATATTTTATATCAACCATGATGTTTTGAACAAATGAACTCTCAAAACCGCAAGACATGGACACCGACAGAATTTTTAAAACTTCTAAAGGCGAAGAAAAACAAATCTGATATCCTTATTTAAATTGGATATATTTAACTCTCCAAAACAAATTCTAACAGAACTTACCTTCCATCAAGCCAAGGAGGAGGAGAGCTGCCAGGGAACCAAAGAGGCCTATCAGGGGGCAGTGGCTGACACACACTTGACACACCTCCTTTTGTGGCTCCTACCTTCGTTGTTATCTTGGAACAAACAATGGATAATCTTTTTGCTTGATTTCTGGCATGTGCTCTAAACAAGCTACATCACAAATTTTGGAACTGCAACTTAGTAATATGGTTAAGAATAATTTTCCTCAGAGTCGGTACTATTCCAGTTTGCTCATTCGGGTACATTTGAGGTTAGAGACTAATCAGATACTCCATATATAATAGTTTTAACTTTTAACAAATTCTCAGCCAACTAAATCAATGTTTCTTCAATTGATTTCTAATGTGTGTAACAATTAATGCAGAATGGACCAAATGATGCTAAGGATCTGTAATTACCAAATTCAAGCCAATTAAGCCATTTCATTGAAAATATATATATATATATATATATTGAGACCCCTTTCTGTTTTTCAACAAAGCACTTTTGCTGGGAATCAGGAAGCCACTAATCCAATGACGCACACACAGCTAAAGACTCTTGTATTGTATAATTACTTGATTGAACGAAATTGACAAATTGTGGTTCCAGAACTCAGCAGATATGTGAAAGAAACTGTTTAATTTATTAGCCCTGAGAAGTAATCAAAGGGAGATTTTGTTGAACATGTTCTCAGTGCAGGGGCGTTGTTTAAAACAATACATATATTACAAAAGAAGAAAATCTACAAAAAATTCTACTTACAATATTCTTCAGAGTCTAGTTTATGTATGGGTAATTATCATGCACCTTATTAGATGTTCAAACAATTGTAGACAATAACTACGATTACTGGCGTTTAGGCATGCAAGATAGTTCATGGCAACAATTTATCTATATGCCTGTACCATCGTAGCAAAATTATATTTCCTTTGAATTATACCATCGACATTCATATAAAGCAATTTCTTGATTAATATCTATTGATATAGGGCAACTGAGTTACTGAATATGGATTAAGGACAATTAGAAAATTGTTAAACGTTGAAGCTATACGAACCTGGCATTGAGCTTAGAGACTAAACACGAGCTTAGTGCAAGCGCCATAGTCGTTTAAAGCACCAACTGTATAGAAAGAGGACGGGAGGGAGAAGGATTAAGATAAGCGCGCTTTATCTGGAAGGGGTAGCGGGGAGGTATGGCCTCTTGGATAGAGATCGAATGAGTGCTTGCCACGTGGACAACAAAATTTGTTAGGCCTGCTTTCTATTGGGCGGCCCTATTGTAAGCATTTAAAGAGGCCTAGATGTTCATCGGACTAGTCACCGACGTTGTGACTTGTAACTGTGTGCTTATTATCTATACTATTATATAGGGAAAATTGGGTATGTATCCATACAAACTTTGCTAATTGAATTTTTTTTATCAATTCTTTAAATTTGAAAATTTATCTATTGAAAACTCATTTTACTGGTTATTTACCCAAAACATATTATCTTCACTAAATTAATAATAAAATGAAAAGACTAAAATACCCTTCCTCTATCCTTGCCGAATTCATTAGTCTTGGAGCTATTCCAAATTTGTATTGATACAACTACTTTTTCGAATCGTAACATATATCATTTCAAATTTAGAGAAATGAATGAAGCGAAGAATGGGAATGGCGTGGATTGAGTAGTGTTTGTCTTATCTCAAATGCGAGATGTCTACTAAATCAAATCCATATTGTTGTTATTAACGCCAAAATTTGAGGGCAATTTGTTCAAATCCAAAAAATTTGATATAAAAATGGGGCATGGATAACACAATCTATTTCTAATTTCATGAAGTTCTATGTCTGGTCCTTTAGGAGAAAATCTATCCCGCTCATCGTTTTGAATGTTACAATTTTGGATAACATAAACTTGTCATTTGAGTATAAATATTTAACTAAAGAAAATGTGCTATTAGTTGTGGATATGGATCTGTAACTGTATTAAATGTGCTATTAGCGCGGATGTTGGTAACTAACAGAAATGATAATGTAGTCTAAACTCTGCATATTGTTACCCCTTACCGCCTTAATCTCTTGTCTGAAAGGGTATTTTAGTCTTTTAATTTTTTTAATGAATTTTAATATTAATTTAGTGAAGATAATTGATGCTTTGGGTAACTAACCAGTAAAATGAATTTTTAATGGGTAAATATCCAAATTTAAAATTTTGATGGGAAATTTCCAATTAGAAAAGTTTGTATGGGTACATACCCAATTTTCTCTATTATATAAATTTGATAAGAATTGGACGGGTCCATTTTTTATCATTTCTTTTAAATTTTTTATACCCCAAAATATCTCTCATCTAATAATTTGTATTAATTTTAATTAATCAGACGAACATGATAGCGTCCATTATTTTATATTCCTCTCCATTTATTTGCCATATAGAAGGAAAAAAATTAAAAGTTAAGAGAAATCATGTGAGATTATATCTGATATAGCATCTGTAATTGATCTTACATTTATTGATCTTTTTCATATTAAAATGACGTATATATTATCATGTGATATTTTTTATATCTAAATAAAAAAAATCGCTGCAACACGCAAGTACACAACTAGTTTTGGGTAATGCATCCAAACTTTCTATTTGTGATCAGTTGGTCTCGAAATTTTTTATTTTGACAAGCACCTCCTTGAACTATCAAATTTGTGATAAATTATCTCCCAATAGTTAATTAACTTATAATAATTCATTTTTAGTTGTAAAATAATAAAAATAATCTTATTTATCTATATCATTATAGTTTGAATATTTATGTTTCATATACTTTTAATTTATAAAAAATCTAATAATTAGAGGAATCTAATTAAATAATAATATATATGTTTTATGTTATTTTTAATCATATTTTACAAAAATTATTTTTATTATTATCATAAAATAATCATATATAAATGAATAAAATATTTATTGTATGTAAATATGATAATTTTAAAACACCATGGGGTTAGTAATTAGTTTTTTTTTAATTTAAAAATTAATTTTGAAAATTAAATATAAAAATAAATTTTCATTATGGATTTTAATTATTTATTGAAATACATATATAAATTAGATTATAAAAATAAAAATAAAGAAATGAGATTAAGGATATATTATGTATTGTGGATGTTATTTAATTGGCTCTTTGTATTTTTGTGATAAAAAGTAACCAATCTAGCATAAAACCTAAGGCTCAAACTAAGCTAAAAACCTTCTAATATAATATTCAATTTATAATTTTATAAATATATAAAGTTATTTTAGTCATTTTATATTTAAAAATAAATTATTATATAGTTAATTAACTGTCGAGGAATAATTTATTATAGATTTGAGAGTTCGGGGCATTTGTCAAAATTAAAAATTCAGGAGGGGGCAACTTGTCACAAGTGAAAAGTTTGGGGGTGTGTGAATATATTACCCCTATGGACAGATTTGTATAGAACTGTATTATAACTATGGCATTTTTTACTTTTTTGAATACTAATAATTAATTAAAAAGGTATCAATTCTTTTGCAAATAATTATGAAGTGCCAAGAAAATGGGGTAGTTCAGACATTTTCATTTGAGTCATCTCATGAAAATAATATGAATTAAATTGTAGAGCAATAATATCAGATTCTAAAAAAATCATTCATGATAAATCGCCCGAAACTTTTGAACTAATGACCATTACATTACCACTTTGTTATTTGTTAATTAGTTAATATAAATCATAATTTAAAAATTAATTGGATGAGATATGTCCAAATCATCCTTGATTGTTTATGATTTATTGTTTTAAAATAAGTATTATCTACTTTAGAAACTTAAACTACTTTCAAATAAAAATGATATAAAAGTTCGAATAATACAGAATGCTGAATTATATTTTATGTTTTTTTTATTTCACTTTATATACTTTAGTTTCGTAGAAAGATATATATTCACACAAAAAAACAAAAATTAGAAATATTTCAATATTTTAATATTGAGTACACATTCTCGATTTGAAATCATATTGAAATGTTTAAGTTAAAAATCACAAAGAAATTCAAGCAAACATAAATTACAGAGGGGGGGGGGCACTATATCCATTTCTATATACCAAACTCATAATGTTAAATAAGATTAAGAATTAGAAGGGTAAATATTTCTTATTGATGACTATTGAAGAGAGTGTGTTTTATTATAATAAATAAAATTTTGGATGCCTCTCTAGGTCATAATAAAAGATTAATTAAATTTCCATGAGCTCACGGTAGAGTATTGAAAATGAGACGGGATGGGGCAGTCCGAGTAAAACCCCTTCGGCCCACGGGTGAGCACGGCCACGAGTGAGGATGGGTGGGGCGGGATGAGTTTGAGCGGTTCAAAACTAAAAAATTCTGATCTAACTCGTGTTGGACCCCACTGATACGACACTCACGGGTCGGAATGGGTGGGCTAAGGGGCCGGTCCGGATGGGTCATGGTGGGTGGAGCGGCTCATTTTTTTTCCAATTTTGCAAAAAAAAAACTACCAAAAACTCAACAAAAATCCAAAAATTCCAAAAAAAAAGTTACAAAAATTAATCATAATGTTTTATATAATTTTTTTAACTAAATCAGTTTTTATTAATACTAATTGTTTAAAAATAGAATAAAATTTAAAAAGTTCTAAATACTTCTAAAAGAATTCAGAAAAATATAAAAAATAGTCAAACCCGAAAAAAAGTTTATCATAATTTTTGAAATAATTAATTTAAACTAATTTGGTTGTATATATTTAATTATTAAAAAAATTAAATAATATTAAAAAATCGAGAGAGGAGCGGGACGGATGAGCGTAAGTCATAGATGAGAGCGGGACAGATGAGAACAGATAACGATGAGAACATAACGGATATGATGATTTCATTTTTAAAATTTTAAGATCCGACTCTTACTAAATTTGGACTTTTAACAGATCCGGATCTACAGATGGATGATGGGCACGAATTCGATTTTTTCAATTCTCTAGCTCGCAACAATCATCTATGAATTCTTAGCTAACGGGGTCCGGTGATCTGATCACATTGTCTGGTCCGAAGTCAGAAAAAGTTTGAAGCAGGAGTTGATTTGAATCTCGCAATAACAAATATTAAATTTAATGAACATAACTTTAACATAAAAGGCGTTGCAATTCTTAAGAGAGAGAAAATATATTGCAGAAAATAAAGAGTAATCTTTAGAACAAACTGTTCCTTATTTTCCCCTTATTTTGCCAAATTATCCGTAGGCTTTTACAAATATACTGAACTCATCATCTCTCCACATTGAAAATGTTTAATGCTAAAGTTGTTACTCGGATTTTATTCCGATAATATAGTTCTCAAATAAATAATTAACAATATAAAATTTTATATTATACATAATATTTTTAAATATTAAAAAATAATGATAATAATAATAATTAATATAATAATAATAAATATAATTAAATATATATTAATATATAAATGATCATATAAAATGTTGGACTATTTCAAGAGTTAAAATTTCATCTTAACTATATTACACACATTATTTCAAACTGACAAGGAACTCGCCCATTGTGCGGGACCCATTTATTTTTTAAAATGATTAAGTAAGTCATTGATTTTAATATAATTAAATGATATACTTTATTTGGATATAATTTATATCTAAATTAATTAAATAAACCTTTAATTTTTGCTCGTTGTGCAAACCCTTGTATCTTGTTCGAATGCGGCTTAATATCCTACAGGCTAAATTTTGTACCCTTCAAAATTAATGCAAAATTATGGTACTTCAACTAATGCCTTCAAGTAGGGATCGAGAGTGACATCGACACATTGGTTAGTATAAATTTTATCTTAATTATATTATATATATTATTTTAAATGAAGAGGAGATTATATTATATATATTATTTTAAATGAAGAGGAGAGAGAAACTATTTTATATGAATTGTTGAATTTAAGTAGATGAAAAGATTTACATAAAATTAATGATATGACTGTATTAAAATTTAAGAATATGAATGTACGATGTGTCCAAACAACAAAATTTACTCTCACTCGCTAAAGCAAAGCAAGATGTCATTTTTATATAGTATGGGGGAGATTTCATACTTTTGATATTTCTAATTTTGTAAGGCTATAACTGAAGCGAACTGCCAAAACATGTAGCAGGTCTCTCGAGTCGTCTACCTTCAACCGTTCCACGCCCCCACCTCCACCTCCACCTCACTCCAGGTTCCGCTGTCTTTTGAAACCCACAACGATTGCAATTCCCTGTTTTATCCCTCCCATGGCCGACATCACCTTCAAGTTAAATCACTCACATACAGCTACTACAACCAAGTACCAACCAACCTCCTCCACATCTCTCCTGCTACCCCGCCTCTAACTGATCCACCAAAGAAAAATGCTAGATACAACACGATTCAGCCGCCGCCGCGTTGTCCCCGTCGTCGTCGCTCTCTGGATCGTCGGGTTCGCACTGATCTATCTCTGGCAGAACAACTCGTTGACACCGATCCAGTTGTTCGTGCGGGCCCCACCGCCGCCAAGTCAACCCGTTCCTAGAGGGTACAGAGCCACGGTGTACAATCTGACAGACTTCGGCGCTGTTGGGGATGGGAAGACTGTAAATACAGAGGCGTTTGAGAGGGCAATTGCGGCAATTAAAGTTTATGAGGACAAAGGAGGGGGGCAGCTCAATGTGCAGGCGGGGCTGTGGCTCACTGCTCCTTTCAATCTGACGAGTCGTATGACTCTGTTCCTTGAAGAAGGCGCAGTGATTTTGGGGATTCAGGTCAGTGGAATTAGCATCCGGTGCTTAATTATTAATTAAGCTCCTTATTTATTAAAAAGACTATGTCTTTCATGCTGGAGATCAAAATTTATACTCTATCATCTACTCCATATAGAAGGCAAATAAAAGGCTCTTAATTATTAATTTATATATATACACACTGACCTGGGGTCCGTATCCTCTGAGGTAACTCAAAAAAAATTTATTTGGGAGGGTGCTTTGAACTGGGAAACATGGCCCCATGTTAATATTGGTAATGTGCTTTTGTATTCCAATGGACAGTGGTACATATTAAAATTTGAAGGTTATACAACAACACAAAATAACCTTCTGATTTGGAAGTCCTGAAATAAGCAAATGGATTGGAAGTTCCGGAAATAGATGTTTTAGCAAGAAACTGGGAATTGGGTTCTCATTACCAGTTTCTGATCATGAATGGTTTTTATTATGATTGTTAGTGCAGTGACTAATGATGGGTCGGTTGTTGGCTCGTGACAGAGTATAGACTATAAGCAGGGTCTTTTGCTATTCTTCTTGTCACAAGCCTATTTAGTTTTGAAAACCCCATACTTAGTGTTACTGTGCAAAAAAGAGGCCTCTCTGTTTTATGCTTTGCAAATTTGGATTCGGGACCATATTGGTTAACTCGTGGTATTTTTAAGGAACATTAGTCAAATAGTGTCAAATTGGGAGAAAATGAGGTAATGAGGTCCTACTGAGGCTTAATTGTCAAAACTGAGATTTTTCTGAGATTTAATTGGGTATTGGAATTGAACAATTGTTCATCAGAGCAAAACAAATGGATTTAAAATGACCATAGTTTTTTAAACATTTTATACATAAAGTTCTTTCTGTATAACGAACATCAAACTGTAAATTTTGTGACTGTTCTGTCAGATCATTCAACACTGTCAGGTTTTAGCTTCACTAGTTTGTACATGTATTAAATTGCAGATTTACAGTGTTGTTGCTATGTTAGGTTAATTACATTGTAATCACCAAATGTTAATTGTAGCGAGGCTATCTTTCTAATTTAGGATGAGAGGTATTGGCCAATAATGCCTCCGCTGCCATCATATGGTTTAGGGAGGGAGCATGCTGGACCAAGATATGGGAGCCTTATTCATGGTCAACATTTAAAAGATGTTATTGTAACAGGTATTTACTACCTTACCTTTCTCCATTGTTTTTGTGAGGTTTTTCTGCTCGGACGATACAGTACTAGTTTATAGATAAGATTAAATGGAAACTGCTGACTTGACTGACTTCCATGAGGATGGTGTAATTGTGGCCGGCATGGTGGAATGAAGTTTCTCCACAAATTTCTTTAAGAACAATCACTATGTGTTGCAAGGAAAACAATATTTTCAGTTAATCAAAATTTTTACATGGCTCAATGGATAGGTTTCTTGGATGGAAAAGCTGTAAAAGAAAAGAAAAATGATTAGTAAGAACATTTTCTGAAGAGTAATTTTGAGGAAATCGGACAATAATTTGTGATACAAAACATATCCTCTAAAGTTAGGAATTTCGTATTTTCAGTCGCAAAGTTCCAAATCATTAGCCACCTGAAAACAATCTATTTCTTTTCGGGAGTGTATCAAGTGTTACTACAGCAGTAGTTCCAATTATAGTTGAGAATATAGTTGCAGTCTACAATTAAACAGCTAAATGGAATTAAGCTAGCAAGTGCACTTTATTCTTCTTAGACTAATTTCCCGTCTGGGCCGTGTCTCAGCCCCAGTGTGGCTGATCATCCGAAAAGATTATGTAATATTCTTCCCTTTGAGTCTTTCAATTCCATATGTTCAACTAAAGAACAACTACAAAGAGTCAAAATTCCAATGACAAGTTAAAACCACCGGTAAATCTAGGAAATCTGGTAAATAAATGCTTAAATACCAGAGTTTGAAATGCAACCCGTATAGGTAATTCTTTCACTCAAAGTGTGGAACGAGTAATTCGTTAGTCAAATCAACAATCTCTTCATTTGAAGATCCATCCATCAATCTAAAAGGGGAGTCACCCACTTCAATCTGTCTGGGGAATCTATCAGGGAAATTCTATACAATTCTATTCTCTTCGGGTCCGTTTGGCAAATCAAGGAATAGCTTTGGAAGAGTGGTAATTTTGGAAGAGTGATAGAATAGTATTTTTTTTGGAAGAGTGGTAGAAGAGTGGTATTCTTGACTATTTGGAAGAGAGAAAATATCGTTTGGCAGTTGTTACTCAGAATAGTTAAAATATGAATAATTATGATACTAATAATGATGATGATAATAATAATAATAGTAAATTAATAATAATAATAGTAAAATAATAATCATAATAGTAAGATAATAATAATAAAGTAATAAAAAATAATCATAATAAATAATAATATTATAATAGTAATATAATAAAAATATAAACATAATCATAATATAGCAATATAATAATAAAATATTATAATTACAATCATAATAATAATATAATAATAATAATAAGTAATCATAATTTTAATAATATAATCATAATATAATAATCATAATCATAATCATGATAATAATAATTATAGTCATAATCATAATAATATAACCATAACCATAATCATAATAATATAATAATAAAAATATAATCATAATCATAAAAATAATTATAAATAATTATAATTATAATAATATAATAATAAATTAATCATCACTATAATCAACATATAATAATATAATACAACATAATAAAATAATAATAAGTAATAATAATCATAATCATAATCATCATAATATAATAATATAATAATAAATAATCTTGATCATAATAATATAATAATAAAATAATTATATTTATATTCATAATATAATAATATAATATTAAAATTATATTTATAATAATAATAAATAATATAATAATACTAATGGTAACGATAATATAATAACAATAATGATAATAATAATTTAATAATAATAATATAATGATAATGATAATAATAAATAATAATCATAATATTAATATAATAATAAATTATAATCATAAATATAATAATATAATATAATCAAACAATAATCGCTATTCCGACGAGAGCTAATCCGGTATTCCACCTATAAGTTGGTATACCGAATTAGCACTATTCCGCACTTTTCTACTTAGTCTAAATTCGTTTGGCAAATTAATTCGTCGGAATAGCTATTCTATTTCAACTTTTTGCTATTCCATTGAGTGCCAAACACTCCTTCGTGAGTAAAAAAATCTATGAAAATTAGTGGGAAATTGCCAAATCATACCTAGCTAGAGACGACACCCTTACTAGAAAGCAGATTTTTGACAAAGAAAGGCGGCTAGTTCAGTAAGAAAAGCTAGTAAACTTCGTCAATCTAGTCTAGTAGTTGGGCAAGTACTGATTTCTTTCCCCAATCAGTCTGCTGTCTGGGAATTAACTAACTTCAATATAGGCAATTCAAGACGAGTCCCACACCTTCAGATCGAATGTTCAATGCCCCTATGTTCACTTTGACTATTGTTTTATAATCGCTCCGCGCCTCAACTTGGTAAAAGATGGGGTGTGTAGATGGATTTGGTGCAGTAGCTTATGCCATGGTGAATTGAGTGTTGGCTCGCTATGCGCCTTTGTTGCTTGTTAATTAATGAGTAATGTCTGATTTACTAATTTACGACGTGTGGCAGCTAAGCACACAATTGTCAAAGGTACGTACATTCGTGAGCGGACTAACCATTTGTATTTTGCTATAAAGTAAGATAAATGCTATTTAGTTAGGCGTGTAAGGTGACTGAGTCTAAGGGATATACTTATTCTTGTCGTAAAAGGGACCGATTCATCTTTCTTTTATACTTAATTGTATTGTCTACTTCTTCTGTCATTTCCATTCATTCTTTTTTCCGAGCGCGGAATGTAAAGCGTTGGCCACAACTGTCAAATTATTCAATAGATCTATAATTAATTTCAACTCAATTTACCCTCCTTTGTGCAACAAAACACAAATGAGTAAAGGAACATGCTGACAATGATTCGTAATCATATACTAATTGTTATAGGTGCTGACCAAAATTTAGCTTTGTTAACCTTTAATAGATAAAATATTTGATTTTCATGGTCCCCTTTTTGTTCTTTTCCTTCTTAAACAGGTAATAATGGTACTATAAATGGTCAGGGGCAAAGTTGGTGGACTAAGTATCGTAAGAAGCTGCTGAATTATACACGAGGCCCACTCATACAGATAATGTGGTCCCAGGATATTCTCATCTCCAATATAACACTACGAAACTCCCCTTTCTGGACACTTCATCCCTATGACTGCAAAAATCTGACGATCGCAAATTTGACCATCTTGGCACCTCTCAGGGGGGCTCCCAATACAGATGGGATTGATCCAGGTTCAAATCTAAATTTCCTCTATTGCTATAATTCAAAACCAACAAATTTGACCCATCTCTATTTCTAAGTTATGGTACCAAAGTTAATGAGTTATCATGTTAATCCCAAGAATTACTGATATTTCTATATTTGAGATTCCTGCGAGGACATGCTAATAGAAAACTGCTATATATCAACGGGTGACGATGGGATTGCAATCAAAAGTGGATGGGATCAGTATGGGATTGCATATGGCCGTCCTTCCATTAATATTACCATTCGCAATCTCACTATCCGATCTGTTGTCAGGTCTGTGCTATCTTTCATCTTTGCTTTTTGTAACTGGTGCTAGTACTGCCTCCTTATTTTCACCCATGTAAAAGATTTGTTGATTCTTGATAACTTCCATGAAAGCAAAAATAGAGCTGGAGCTTGAACCAATGTATTATGTTTAACCATTCAGGAGATCAGAAGATCCTGCTTTGTGAGTTGAATCCTAATTATTCTCTTTTGAATTGTCATTTGGGTCAGATTACATTTATATTGTCATTTGCTTGTCACATGAGACTGCCAATGACTGCAAAAGAGACCCGTCTATGACACCATTTCCGCACTATACCAGTTTTTACATTTTGGTTATTTTAGTATCAACATGTGCTACCACAATATACAGAATGTTTTTTTCTTTTAGAAAAAGACAGTCTTGCGTGAAATTTGAAATGCTTTCTCGCTGTTAACAGTGCAGGAATATCCATAGGTAGTGAGATGTCAGGAGGGGTCGCCAACATCTCGGTCCAAAATATCCACATATGGGAGTCCAGGCGAGGGGTTCGAATAAAAACAGCACCTGGCAGAGGAGCCTATGTGAAAAATATTCTATACCGTAACATAACATTTGAGAACCTCCGCGTTGGCATTGTGATAAAGACAGATTATAATGAGCACCCCTTCGGGTATGATCCAAAAGCCGTACCTGTCATCAAAGACATCTCTTATTTTGGCATCCATGGTACTGGTGTGCGGGTCCCAGTTCGGATGCAAGGAAGCCCTGAGATACCCATTAGGGATGTTGTTTTTCAAGATATGTCTGTTGGGATCACTGACAAGAAGAAGCACGTCTTTCAGTGCTCCTATGTGGACGGTCGGGTTATTGGGTATAGTTTCCCAGCTGCATGTGAGAATTTGGATATTTATAATGAGAGAGGTGAGTTTGTCAAGCGATCAGATTCACAAAATGTTTCAGATATTGATTATAGTTTTTGAAGTTAGAATTAGGCTCTCTCCTTGGAAGTTAGGTGTTTTTGTTGGTCCAGGCTTTTGTCAAAATGCATTGGTTTTATGGTTTATGTGTTTTCCTACTCTCCAGATTTCACTCAAGGGAACCATTTCTTACCTGAAAGAAAAAGAAAAATGATTAAAGGACCCCCCCCCCCCCCAATGAGAGCTCAATTTATAGGTCAAATCATGTTTGATTTCATTTTTGTATGTGTTCTTTTAGAAATAATATATCATTATTTTTATCATGTTGACGTGTACTTAGACTGATAGAGTACTTGGATACATCACATTTCATAATGGAAATCATGTCGTGTACAATTTATTGAATTGATTATTTACTGAATATTACTGTTTAATAATTTTCTCATGTTGAAAGGTCTACCAATTTCTATTTCCGCAGCGGTACTAGTTAGTTGTCAGGCTCCACTGATATTTCCTTCTTTGCTTCCAACTTGAAGTAATTGAAGTGTCCGTGTACACTGCTGCTGAATTCCGAAGTTTACTAAAAGTTATATATATATATATATATATATAGAGTGATGCTATGGTGCTTCACGAGATCTTTCGTGAGCGTAACTCAAAAAAATATATCAAATTATCTCTAAATTTTAATTTGTCATGCTCATTAAATTCTTTATATGAAAATCTTATGGGATGCAAAAATTTAGAGTGTTTTGAGCTTTTTAAGTCATAGTTTTTAATTTTTAAAATTAGCTCTAAAATAATAACAAAATAATTAATGTTTGAACATTATTTTTAAAAATAAAAAACAGTGACTTAAAAACTCAAAACACTTCAAATTTTTGCATCCCATAAGATTTTCATATAAAATTTTTAATGAGCATGATAAATTAAAATTTGGAGATGATTTGATATATTTTTTGAGTTAAGGTAATGAAAGACCTCCGTGAGCTTAAGCTCATGGTATCTCATATATATATATATATATATATATATATATATATATGGATCTCGTCTAGGACTGGCACAAACCGTTAGTAAATGGTTTTTGTTGAAATATAAAATATAATAAGTATTAATTAGAGATATTATATATCTGTTAGAAATATTGAGTACAATTAGAAATTTTAATTTTTTACTTTTTTATTGTACTCTGTTTTACATCTATATAATAGGTTTCTAAATAATTCAATAGATATGAAATTCTCAAAAATATTTTTCTACTTAATATTAGTGTCAGATTACTGTCCATCATGTCGTTGTTGTTCATCGCACATATACTGTAACAAATGTCTAACAACCATTTTATTTTCTCTCACTTTCTTCTCTTTTCGACTTCGTTGGTTGATTAGACCAGCGTGGGGGTCTATACTCCATGCTAATCATGAAAAGGTGATCGGACTTGCGATCTTGATCTTAGATGGTCAAGTAGAAAAGATCGGGTCAAGCAGAAGAGAGGGAGATGGAGATGATGTGGATCTCGATCTTGGGAGTGTAAGATCGGGTCTAAATGAATCATAGGAGAGATTCAGATTAAGATCGATATGTAAGGCGTAGATATGAGTCAAATCAATATCAGAGGAGATGACCGAAAATGTGTTTGTAAAAACTTATGCGAAGTTGACTCCTGATAAGATGACTATTATTGTGTGAGTGTTGGTTGTGCGCCAAGTTTTTGTTGAAAGTAAGTCAAAGCCGGTTAAGTTGAACCTTAAATCTGTGAAGATAAAACTGAATAGGTCAACTACGTACTTGAGCTGGTCACGTCGGGTTAGAAGGGTCCTAGAAGGAAAGAATCTAGATGGTATATCATAGGCGAGATGGTAGTGTCAGCAAAGGACTCAACTAAGTACAATGAGTGGAGATCTACAAATAGTCTGCTGCATACTTGGCTCCTAAACTCGATGGTTATATCTATTTCCAAGATAATTGATGGTATATAGGTTGTGAGTGATGTCTAGGGGAAGTTGATGAGGATTTACGTAGGGATCGACAACAATATGAGGGTGTTCCAGATTGAGAGGAAAATAGATGAGGTAGCATGAAAGGGTAAGTTAGTTTAGGAGTATGCACATATCTATAGCGAATGTGAGCAGAATACAATCACTTTTCTCCTCTTAGGTTTTTTATGGATCCAAATTGCAAGAAAGGTGTGAGAGATGTTCTAAAAAGGACTATACACTTTCTGAGGCAACTAGACTTAGAATTTGAGCAAAGAAGCGTAATATTGCTAGGTCAGTCGAAGATCCCCTCACTAGATGAGATGATCTCTTCGATGATACAAGTGGAGAGCCATATTAGATTATAGGCTGGGATATGAGGACTTTCAGGGTTGAAGTCAACGCTAGCAACAGCTAACACAAATAACATAAGGTACAAAAGTGAGGCCCGACAATGCTACAACTGTAGTGAGGTAGGTCATCTGAAGCAGATTTATCTTAAAACCACTGAAGGATAGAGATGCAGGTGGAAGGGGACAGTCTGGGAGTCATGATCGCGGCCGTGACGTTGAAGAGATGAAAGAGAAGGCAACTGAACACATCTTATGGTTGTAAATGAGGAAAAAGTTGTTGGATATCTTACTGAGGAGAATAGAGCATTTATGGAGGACTAATCTCAGGCACTAAGCACAGAGCAAAAACAAATAGGTTATGAAAAAAATATGATCGGTGAGGCATCTACATCATCTTCATCAAGGGGTAATTATATTTACAAGTCTGATTCATATACTTGTGATACACTTGCTCTATCCTCTATACCTATCATTAGATCACTAGATTGGATATCAATTCTTGTGTCTCGCCATGTGACTGGTGTTGCTAGATAGTTCTTTTCATATTCTTATCTAGTAGTCCTAGAGAACATTCAGACTGCTGATGACCCATAATTAATAAGTGTATTGTGAAATGTACTAACATCTTGACTTTGTCTAATGAATTGCATACTCTTTTTTCTATGAATCTCTTATCTATAAATGTCATTGTATCATAACTAAAATGTATTTTTTTTATTTTGCATTCCTAAGGTTATCTTCTATGAGAAGGGGACCGGTGGGCCGTTTGGGACCGACACTTGGCATAATGGGTTGTGGTACATGGATAAGGAGAGTATGGACTCGGCTCTTTCATCTATCGTAGTAAGAACTGGAGGGGTTGAAGGAGTAGAGGACTTACTGGTACTCCATTATAGATGCTTAAGTCATCCTTTATTTTCTATTTTGAGTATGTTATATCCATCTTTGTTTGAAAAGGTCAATAAGAAAAGATTAGTGTGTGATGCATGTGAGTTGGACAAGCATATTAGGAGCACTTACATAAGATCTGATAGTAGGAGTTCTTGTTTTTTATCCAATTCACTCTGATGTGTCGGGATCTTATTTTACAACTACTTTGAATGAAGTTAGATATTTTATCTCTTTCATTGATTATTTTTCTCGTATGATTTAGCTTTACTTGATGAAAAATAATAGTGATGTGCTTGCTTGCTTCAAAGATTTTCACAAAATGATTCAGGTGCAGTTGTGAAAGTATTGAGGTATGATAATAGACATATACACCAATAGAGCATTTGAACCACATGTCTATACACACTCGAGTATAACAGGGTAGCAGAATAGAAGAACATACATCTACTTGAGGTAACTCGAAATATGATGATTTCTATGAAATATTCTACAATACTTATGGGAGCAAGCAGTTTTGATCGCAACGTATTTAATCAATAGGATGTCCTCACAGGCACTGGATTGAAACTCCCCAATGGAGATGTCGAAAGGTAAGAATAAAAATATTCTTCCTCTCAAAATCTTTAGATGTGTGTGCTCTATATAGGATAACAAACCAAATGTGGGTAGTCGGGTATTCAGAAGAGGTATGTATGTTGTAGTCTTGTGAAGAAGAGATTATTTATGAGTATAGATGTTACATTCCGAAAACTTAAACCGTACTACTCATAGGTGATATCACACTTTGAAGACTTGCTCGATACATGAGGTATGAGATGAGAAGGGAAGGATAGTAGTGATGGTGAGAGGAGAATGATGTCAATGGATGGTGTTGGTTATCCAATTAGGGAGGATTAAGTTGTGATTGAGCCGAAAAAAAGGATTTAGTTGTGGTTGAGCTGAAAGTTGAGAGGAATAAGCCTGAATGTGATAAAACTTAGGCTTAAAGGGGAGTCAAGATATTGTGAAGTGTATGTGAGAAGAAAAAAACAAAATGAAAGAATTATGCCTACATTGTCATTCATGTCAAGTCTCTTACCTCTGTTTACTCTAACTCTTGAGACACCTACATCATCCACCTCAGACTCAGAATACATAGGTGATATGGTTCCTCTCTCCACTCCTCCCACTCCGTTATCGGTAAGGCGGACTTGCGGGAGTTCCTCCTGACTGATATAATTTCTCACATGACATTGTCAAATTTATCTCTTATTCATATGTATCACCTATATACAGAGCATTAATTACATCATTAGACATTATCTTTATCTTTAAGTGTTGGCAGGTTATTAATAGAGATCTGAAATGAAAAGCAACTATGCTGAAAGAGCTCAAGCCCTCGAAAAGAATAAAATCTGAGAGTTTGTGTCACTACCACCAAACAAGAAGGCGGGTGGATGCAAGTGAGTCTTCACAGTGAAGTAAAATCCAGAAGGTCTAGTTGAGCACTACAAGGTTAGGTTAGTAGTAAAGGGGTACAGTCAGACCTATGTAATAACTATATGAGATCTTTGTAAGCGTGATAAAATGAGCACGGTGAGAACATTAGTTTTTATGGGAGTAAATGGTGGATGACATTTATACCAACTTGACGTGAAGAATATATTTCTCTATGGTATTTTGTTGAAAGAGTTGTACATTGGAGGTCCCACCAGGGTTTGGCACCAATCAGATAGTGGGTAAAGTATGCAGACTCAAAAAGTCACTTTATGGATTAAAGTAGTCTCTTTGGGTTTGATTTAATAGGTTTAGGAAGACAATGATAGACATAGGCTACCAGTGAATCAATATAGATCACACAATATTTTTATCGGCAATATGGTGGTCACACCACTATGTTGATTGTGTATGTCGATGATATGATCATTACTGAGAATTATAAGGGGGAGATTGTAGGGTTTTGGAATGCCCAAATCCCGTTAATGCTCAAGCTGTGAAAAGACCGTAGAATAAAATTTTTACTTCTACTTAAGTTAGGGATTAAAGTATGTTGGATAATTATCGAGAGATACAGACATTTAATCCTTTATAAAAGATGATAAAATATTATTTTCCTTCTAACTTAAGCTTATGGTTAAAGTGGTATGTCGGATGATTATCAAAAGATACACACCTCTTTAAACATTTATTGATCTACTCCATGATTGATTTCTAAAATATTAATCTACTTAACAATTAAATAGATTAATATAAGATGTTATACCTCGCTTCTAAATTTCAATTGGAATGAAAATCGGCTTGTCTCGGAGCACCAAATGTCTGATGCCTCTGTAGGTTATCCACCAGGACTGACTAGAGAGCGGCTTATTTCTTTTGCCAAAAATACCGTAAACCGCGGTTTCTCACAAAAAACACTATTCACCGAGAAAAAGATGAAATAGTACTATTCATGACTCGTAGTTATTCTATTTCACAAATGTGCAGAAATACCGTAACTTTCGTAAAAACACTATTCACTGATCCCATGAATTCTGAAACAACCGTATACTTAGAGAGAGAAAGTAGAACTGATTTGGTGTTGCTTTCTCTCTCACCCCACCCCTCTATTTATAGAAAATGTGGAATTGCCAAATTACCAAAATGCCCTCATGAATAGTAAGGAGGTTCCAAAGTGAAAAAACCAAAATACCCTTAAGGATGATGTCATATATGATATCATGGATGATGTCATCTAAGGTTCAAATTTACAAGTTTGTCATTGGGCTATTTTGGGCCCTTTTAATTTTGGGCTTATCTGATTTTGGGCTTTAATTATTAATGGGCTTTTGGCCCATAATTCAAATCCATAATTAACATTTAAAATCTAAATCAAATATATATATTTATCATGTACAATTATATTTTTTGTTGTTGTTGTTTCGGCGAATTTATACGACGTGTCCAACACGTTATAAATTCAATCTGATTTTTGCGTCTTGTCATCTCTATGATAAATATAATTATATTATATATAATTAATTATAACCATCTTATTATTAATTATAAACAATTTATAATTAATCAATAAGATTCTCCGATTAACTCCTATACGGTGTGACCCGATAAGATCTGTGTTATGTTGGTAAATAGAGTTAAAACTGTTTTAACTTCTATAATCATAGTAGACATCTGGCAAAATGCACTATGACCATCTAATTACACAGATGATGATGTACTGTACAATATCATGATCCAGTAAACTATTTATTTGTGTTTAATTCTTTTGTCTCATAACTATCAGATCAGTTTCAAGGTAGGTATGTGTCATCCTTGCAAATTTAATATTTTCTTGATCCTGACTAAATTATCAAATATAATTACTCTTGTAATTATACTGCTAGCAGATAATCTTACTCTATCAATGGGCTCAATGATGCTATAACTCGTATAGAAATACGAGGGACAATAGTACTTTTGGCAAACCATATTTTCCTCCGCATAAGTTATGTATACCGTAGAGTTACCTTTATAGCCACCTTTTACGAATAATGTTTGGTAGAAATCACACACATATATATCTTATGTAGGAAAGATGAATACCTCATACTTTAAAATTTAACACTGAATGAAAACATTAATGACACGAACACAATTTCATTTAATGTTTCATTCGGGGTCTGTCAAATATGATGTTCCTAGAACATCTATCTATGTAATTAAAATGATAATTTTTTATCTATGGTCTATAAAACTTGACCATCATTTAATCCACATACTAACCTGATAACGGTTAATTAGTGTTTTTGCTAATTACCTTGGTTAGTGACTTTTAAGAGTATATTCTATATTATGAAGTTTCACAATTCCAGTCATGAACTCAGAATGATTCATAAATTCAATTATACTCAAGAAAATAAAATATTATTTAAATATCCAATTCATGAACAAAGCTTTATATAACCAATTTATCGTATTATTGACTTCAAGATTATTACAAACTAACAGAGATTGCACAGTTGAAGGCAAGATTGGGGAAGAAATTCAAGGTAAAGGATACGGGACAATTTAAGTATTTTCTCGGGATTATGGTGGCTCATAGAGCAGAGAATATTGTTTTATCTTAGAGAAAATATGTCCTAAACTTACTTAATAAGACATACATGTTGGGATGTAAGCCTGTAGTTTCTCTAATTAATGTGAAGACTAAGATGAATGTAAATACATGAGAATAGGTCGATCATGAGAGGTACTAGAGATTGGTAGGCAGATAGATCTATTTGAGTCACACTCATTCCAATATCTCATTTGCAGTAAGCGTGGTGAGTTACTACATGAATGATCCTAGAAAGGGCCATATGGACATAGTATTTCACATCCTAAGGTATCTGAAAAGTGTACTGGGAAGAGTCTCATTTTCAAGAAAAATGGGCACATGAACATTGAGGGTTATTGTGACTCTGATTGGGCTAGTTGCCAAGATGACAGGAACTTCACATCTGGCTAATGTATGTTCGTAGGGGACAACTTGGTCTCCTTGAAGAGCAAGAAGCAACCAGTTATCGTGAGATCAATGAAAGAAGTTGAGTACAGAGTCATGGCATTAGGAGTTGCTGAGATATTGTGGTTGAAAATATTATTGAAAGATCTCAAGGTAATCAAAGAGCTAAAATGAAGTCGTGGTGTGATAGCAAGTCAGTGATCAAATTATCAATAATTCGTGCAGCCTGACGGAACCAAGTATGTGGAGATCAATATGTTTTTCATTAAAAAAAAAGCTAAAGAGTGGGGCTATTGGAGTTGAGTCATATAACAAATGAAAATCAAGTACCAGATTGTCTCACCAAAGAGCTTAGCTTAATAGGTCTAATTAGGTTATGTGATAAGATGTGCTTGATGAATATCTTTTGTCCATCTTGAGGGGGAATGTTAAAATATATTAAATATTGATTAGAAATATCGAATATTTATCAAACATATCAAGTATTAGGGCCGCTAATGGACATATGAGTCCATGGACAAAATGGACTGGACAATAGTGGTTTTTATTGGATTGGACTTCATTTGAACATGGACATAAAGCCTAATCCGAACTCAAATATAAATGTTAAATGGACGAAATATGGGAAATCGTGGGCTAAAAATGGACTACACAGTGGATTGATGTTGGATTGATGTTGGTTCAATTTTAGGATATCTAAATGTTCTTTTATATGTGTCTTTGTTTCAATTTTTGAGAGCTTTTATGGAGTCTATTAGAGAATGGAGAGGAATCAATTGATTATGTGGGAGAGATACTTCAATTGATTTCAAGTCATTACGTAAATTTCTTGTTATATGATATAATTTACTCATATATATATATATATATATATATATATATATATATGGGTAAATTTCACATCACTACGGATTTCACTATGATTTCTACAATTTTGAACTTCAATTTAATCGGCACACTATATACGACACTTTGGTACTGAGGTATATATATAAGACTTAATTTCTCCAGTTTGGATGTCCCGATCATCAGCCCATTGGACAAATTGTGGAGTTTTCGTGGACAGAATTGGACTGGGCGTGAATCGGTCAATTACCACTTTGGTATGGATTGATATGGGTTTAAGTTTTCATTCTTATTAATGAGCTCGAACTGGGTTTGGACAAAAGTTCGTCCAGTAACAGGTCTATCAAGTATCAATTAGAGATTTTAATTTTAATTTTTCTATTATACTCTATTGTACGTCTATATAATGGACTTCTAAATAATTGACTAGAGATGAAATCCTCAGAAACACTTTTCTACTATTCGTTATTTCAAAAATTGAGAATCATGTGCGGCTGAAAAAGTATAAAACTTGAGTATTAGAAATGTCATCAACTGTTTAAACACTGATCAATTATTTAAGGGAAGGAATCATTTGATAATGACTATTTTGATAATCTTGATAATGAAATTTTAAATAAACTAAAAAAAATAAAAAAATATAAATATATTTTTGAACTCATAGAGTGATAGTGTCTAACATTGTATAAATTTTTGATAATTTTTGATAGACAATAAAATGATGCTTAAAAAATTAAAATTAATGTATTAAGATCTTTATCAAATTTATTTAAACTTTTTGTTATCAAGATTGTCAAATGATCCCTCTCTCTCTTTTTTTAAATAAAGTTGAAGGACGATGAAAGAAGGGAACTTGCCAACTTGACACAAAATTATTGTATTACTGGTTGTCGAATTCGGAGTTTTATACTTTTATACATCTTTAATTATATATATTTATTTTATTAAAGTTAATATTTATATTTGATAGAACGTGATTGATAAAAGCTCAATTTCATATACTTTTAACTAGAGTCTCATGAATTTATTAACTTTTAGGGCATTTTAATTATTTTATTTTATTTATATCCCAAAATCGAGGTACTGTTATTTTTTTATCTTTATTTATAAAAATTATGCATTTTGGCGATGATCGGAGCGAAACGAAGCATAAGCGTGGTAAGGAGCATTCAACTTAGACAGTCAGATGCAAAAGGTGTGATCCACACCTAGGGGAAGTGTTGGATTGTACTTAGCCAATTATCCTAAGTAAGTGCTTGGTGATCGCCTTGGGTGCGACCAACACCAACTCCCTGAGACACGATTTTCACCATATTTCTTATTATTTTTGGCTTGAAGTATAAATGAAAGCCACCACTTCTCTCTCAGTATACCCTAGCCGTCTAGAGACAAGTTAAACATATTTTGGAGCTTTTTGAAGAGATCTAACACCTTGGAGTCGAACAAGAAGATCTAGGCGTCAAATTCAAGCACTCGGGCGAGAGTTTAGATTTATTTTTTTCTTCTCCATTTTTGTTATGATATTTACTCTTTTTATTGCCCTGGATTTTTATTGTTTGATATTGAATATGCATAGTTAATCATCCTTTTAGGGGTGATGGCTTGTAGTATTTTAACTCATTTATTTAAATTGCTCGGTATTTAAAATTTTCAATAATTATTGTGTGATTGATCTTTTAAATAAAATGTTTACATACATGAACTATAATTGATATTTGCTTATGATTTATCCTAAAAATTTTTAGTAGATTATAGAGATATATTGCTAGAATTTTTTATCTCGGAAAGTAAAACTTAAGTTTGTGTGCGATGCCTAGCAGTAAGTGACAACATATGTGGTTATAATTAGAACTGAACCAAATATCTATATCTATCTCATAACTAAGTAGTCAAGATTTAAATATGATTTTAATAGCAAAAAACACAAATGATTTGAACTCCTAGGGTGAGATACTTAACCGTGAAGTATGAATAGTTTGAACACGACATTAACATAGGAAAGCATCAGTCAATGCTAAATTTGAATTACTAATCTTACACTAATATAAGAAGTCAAAAAACTGAGTAAGTTAATTAAAGATTTAAGAGGAAAAACCAGAACCCTCTAGTATTCACATCTAGTTTAAAGCATCATTTTATTCACTATTATTTAATATAATTTTAGTTTAATCGCAAATAACCCTTATTTGTCTAGATTAGTAAACACGTGAGAACTAATAATTCACTCATGTCCTTATGGATTCGACATTTTAATTACTATCTAATAAGATCATATGCTTGTGACCAAAATTATATATAAATTAGGATAATTATTAGATGTTGTATAAAATCAATCAAGTTTTTTTGGTGCCGTTGTTGGACATAATAGTGTGGATATTAGTTTAAGCCTTAATAATTAAGATTAGATATTTATTTATTTATTTATTTATTTTTATTTTCTTTATTTACAATTTACTTATTTAATTTTCTCATACAGAACATGATCTAGCAGGGAAGAGCACACACTTAGTCTACAAGCTCAAGACTATGTTCAGAAAGGCTAAGAAAATCACCCTGATCGCGGCGCCCTGAAGAGTGAATCTGGATAGGAGCATGTAATGGTCCAGAACGTTGATAATTGGCCACTCAAGGAGTTTGCTGCTCTCAAAGCAAAGACATCTAATTGGGCTATATTGTGCTTGTTGTTGTTGCGGTCAATGCTTTTGAATTGATACTGACCCTTTTAAATATATTATCTCAATATATTTCCATCATTTAGCACATAAGGACCCGAACCAACATTTGGTTATATTCGAAGAATTATACAATACTATTAAGATTAATGGTGTTGAGTGCATAGCCATAAAACTTTGGGTATTCTCATTTTCCCTAGGTGATAGGGCTATAAGTTGGTTAAGGCCACTAGACGTCAGTACCATTGTGACTTGACCATAAATATTCAATGTATTTCTCACTAAATTCTTTTCGCCTCTTAAGACTTCTATTTTTGCAGACTCAAATTACTAATTTCACATGGAGAGGTGGTGAGTCATTTATTGAGGTTTAGAATTGGTATCAAGAATTGATCTACCTATGTTCGCATTATGGGCTTAAAAATAGTTTATTTTATAAATATTTTATGAATATTTAAAATAATCTACTAAAATAACTATTGATGTAGCTGTAAGTGAAAATCTGATGATTATGGGTGTCCGGGACACATATAAGCTCATTGATGATATGACGCTCAGTCAGCAATAATGAAGCTCAGTGAGAGGCAATACCTGAGCAGCAACACCCGGAGTTCTGAAAACAGATCTAGCCACAAAGTCGGCTCAAGTTGAAGCTAAATTTGCGACCTAGTTCGAAACATTACAGAAGGGTATAAACCGTATGTCAGTCTTTAATGTCTCAGTGATAGATCTCCCAAGCCCGTGCACCATCAGTAGTGCCAACGACTATTTGTTCATTAACTACAGTTGAGGAGGAACAGGTGAAGGGGAAATCAAATAGGTTAATGCACTAAACACTAATAATTTCAAATAGGTCAATGCATTGAACAATAATAATTTTCGACTTAACAACAACAATCCTTACTTAGACACTTATAACCCAGGCTGTAGAAACAATCCAAATTTCTCATGGAGGAATAATCATAAGAATCTGCGTCAAAATCCGAGCCAAAACCCCAACAGACCTAATTAAGGCTTTGGGCAACAACATTTGAGCTGAATATGCCTCAAAGTCTAACATAAAGCAGATGATCGAGAGATTAACGCATGGCCAGGAATAATTCATGCAAGAGCAAAAAGTCACCGGTCAGTAAGTGGCCAATGTACAACGGTCTGACTATCAGACTAGATCCAACAAAAATCAATAAAAGAATGAGAAAGAAGATACAAATTTTAATGGTTATGGATGAAATGAAATGTCATATCAACAGACTACCAACTCGTGGTCGAGCTCGTTCCAACATAACATGATTTAGATTAGAAGATGTCATGTTTATGTTTCATTGTTATAATTATCAAAACAATTAGATTTTAATTATTGTTATAATATTTTAATTTGTTTGATACTATTTTAGAACAATATATTATCGTGCTTATATTTGACTTTATAAAATTTTATTTTAATTATTATTGTAATATTTTAGAACAATGTACTATCATGTTTTATTTTTAATATAATATACAAACATAAAACAAAAAATCTGAGACAATTTGAAACTCAGTCCCCAAATATCTGAAACAAATTTACTATTTGAGTACTTGTGAATACTTTTATCATTTTTTTATTTTTTTATTTACCAAAATAAAAAAATCTGTCCACTATCGTCTATCGCCCTCCCACTATGGTTTCACCAGGAATAGAGGCGTACAAATTTCCCGATTAGACCGCCTGAGCCCCCCTCGCCCTCCAAATTTCAAATCTCCCTCCCCCGTCTCCCCATTGCGAGATTATGCGCTCTAACCCAGATTACCCCTCGTGGAATAGACCATTCATGTCTCAAACTCTGCCGCCAGCTCAAGCTTTCTCTCTTCTCACCAAGAAGGACGACCGCGACGATGACGACGACGATTTTCAGGACCCCATCTCTCTCACGCGCTCCTCTCTGCGCAAAGTCGCTAACGCTCAACCTATTAGACCATGCAATGCCGCACGGCAAAAGAAAAAATCTAGCCTGGTTGGTTCTTCTGGCAAGGAGAATAGGGAATTAGGCCAAATCTCTAATAATCCTCCTCAGTCTTCTCATGCATTGCATCAAGATCTGGATTCTAGGATTTCTTGCTTTTTTCCAGATAGATTTGATATGAAAAAGGAAAGTCCGTCTCTTCCTGTAGTAGCTGAAGAACTAGATCCGAGCTCTAGGATTTGCCGCTCATTTTCAGAATTTCCAGTTTCTGAAGCACCAGGAACTGGTTTTGAAGCTTCTTCATCATCTGAATTTGATGGAAATGGGGAAAGCCTGGGGAAATTCACACCAATTGGAGCAGAGAGGTTGGGGAATAGGGAGGTCAAATTTAAGAATCCAGATGAAATTTCTGTCACTCCAACTAAGTCAAAATTAGTAGAATCTGGAACTAACATGCATACAGGTGAAGTTGGAGAGAATTTTGAACCAGGCACACAGCTAAATGAATTGATGAATCTCTGTGCTGAGTTGGAGAGTCAACAAGATTTCAATCTTGATAGAGAGCATGGTTCGGTTGACTGTCCTTTGTGCGGGCATGATTTATCTGGTCTTAGTGAACTGCTGAGGCAGTTGCACACAAATAATTGTCTTGACAGAGGCGACACATGTGAGGTATCATTGGTAAATAGAACATGCAAGTAATTTTTGAAAAGAACTTAGTGCAATTTTTGTCTGGTCAAGGCCCCTGAACTAGCCTCAAGGCATCTCATTTAAAGCTTCATTTTTAAGCCTCAGTTCTGCAAGACCCTCAATTCATCCAGTTGGTAATAGTAGCTCACATCCTCCCAATTGCTGCTATCCTTTAGTGGCATTTTTCAATCATGTAATTTCTTGTTATTTAGGTTTTATAGATGGCACTGTCTTGATCTTCTATCTTTTAGACGTGGGCTCTTTGAAATATCTGTTGATTTTTTTTCTTTTTCTTATTTTGTTGGACAAACTTCAGGAATTAACATGCATGTTGTTTTCCTGAATTCACTTGTCTTAACTAAATCCTCTGTATCTTCCGGAAGCTATTTAAAAACAATATAATCTAAGAAAAAGAAATATGGATACTACAGTAATTCTTCATTGAATGTGCAGATGCCTGATTCAGTGTGCAATGGAAGATCTATTTTGAGGGGTAGAAATGTCGACATGATATCTGTTAATGAATGGCTGAAGAATCTTGGGTTATCCAGATATGAGGATACTTTCATACAAGAGGAAGTTGATTTGGAATCTCTCCAATGGCTAACAGAAGAGGTACTGCTACATCAGAAATTCAATCTACATGATTATTACCTCCCCCCCTTAGTGTTTCCTTCTTTTTTCTCAACACTTTTCATGAGCCAGAATATTGCTTAAGAAGTGTAAGAACAGCCCATGTAAAGACCTAAGATGGATTCATAAAAATGAGAGGAAATAAAAGAAAAAGCCAACAAAACAGAAGAATAAACAGACCTAATGTACATGTACCTTCCATTACCAGCACTGTTAGCAATGGTCATTCTGGTTGATTTGACCTCAAAATTTATGTTGTATGCTTCTTTTCTTGTTTTGACTTATCATGGATTCAGAAGAGTTACTGTGGCATCATCATTTGCCAGAGCCTCTAAAAACCAGCAAAATATGTGGTACTGAACTGATGATGCAGTTCTGATTGAATGAAGTTTGGCACGCAAACTGTGTTGCTTGTCGAAAACTAGGTACACCAGTGTAAGTGTAACTCTCTGGCAACTGTTTTTATTCTATTACAGGATCTACTAAACATGGGAATAACTGCACTTGGACCACGGAAGAAGATCATAAATGCTATAAAGGAATTACGTAACATGAATGACCATAGTGTCCAAGCTGCAAAAAATAATCGTCCTGGTACTGTCAACAGTGAAAGGACAAATGTAGGAATGTCCGGCAATAAACTAATCACTGAATATTTTCGAGGTTCCATTTCTATGGTTAATGGTGCCTCCTGTCCTAAGAATCCAACTGAAAGTAATAAACAGACAATGATGAACACTAAGACAAAACCTAGAAAGAGGAGTACTAGGAACGGAGTGGCCAAAGATATACCTCCTTGGTGTTGGATTGCAGGAACTCCTTTTCGCGTGGTACTAGAAATTCTCTCCATTTTTTGGTTAATTAATAACCTTTTGTTATTGATGATTTATCCAAGTAATGATGGGGTTGAAATAGTTAACAACTTACTAGAATTGTATTAAAATAATTGAGGTTGAAATAGTTAATGAGTTATACGGAACTTTGGGTTAGCAAACTGGAAACGTTTTTCATTCTTGTTCTAAATTAATACATATATTTGGATCATCGCTCAATCTTCCGTGAACAATGTTTGAAGCACTCTTGCTTGATTGGGATTAATAACCTCTTCACAAGGCTGATAAAATTTCAATCAAGTCTGTTAGCTATCATTTTGGGACACAAAAGATTGACCATAGACATTCAAAGAGATGATTTATATTTATATTAAATTTTTTTAAGCTCTTCCTAGGTTAGTACAAGTGTTTAATATGTTCAATATTGTTGTTATTTTCTTTGTTTTTTAAAATATTGATGTGTTAAACAATTGATCATCCCATGTCAGGATGCATTCCGCTATTTAAGTGGAGACTGCACACATTGGTTTCTTACACACTTCCACATAGACCGTAAGTAAAAAGTTACTCTGAGACATATTTAATTGCTGATGAATTATACTCCTACGTACTGATTGGGATAACTAAAAATTTAGGATTCATACAAGTACCCACTAATTAACAATCATGATACCTGCTTTTTCTGCTGTTGATGGTTGTTGGTGACAAATTCAGTTTAGTAGAGTCCAATTCAGCTCATTTTCCTCATATTTTCCCGAATTTGTTGCTAGCAGCCTCATTTAAGCCTGACAAAGAACCCGAATGCTTGTGAAAGTTGGGTTTCATACTGACTGGCCTTTCCTAATTAGAACTGTTTGGAGGAATAATGCTGATCAATTTGATGATTAACAAAAATTTAAGCAGATTACCAGGGTTTAACAAAGAATTTCTGTCATGGAAAGATATATTGCTCATCAGTTACTGCACGGCTTATAAACCTCAAAATTGGCATACCATGGGAGAAGATTCATATCTTGCCTCTGAGCCAAAAGATAATCATTGGAGGTGTTGGTGTGACTTGCATTGATGCCAACCATTGCCCTGGAGCTATCATTATTCTTTTTGAGCCTCCCAACGGGAAGGTATGTAGTTTTGAGTTGGGCATTTCATTTGTCCAAAAGAAAGGGGAAAACTCCGCTGTATTTGCTACATAGGTTAGAAACTCAAATTAAAATTTTGAACGTTGTTTTATGGACTTGGAAGCTAACAAATTGCTTATGTTGATGTAATATGAATATTAGATGCGAAACTTGATAAGTTGATTTCTACTTTATTTATTATCTGAAGACCAAAACAGCTGGACCAGTTGGCCTTATTTTTACTAGTCTGTTTTCTGGACTTCTTTTATGTTCTATCATCTTATAATATGCTTAATTGAGGGTATGGAAAACTCAAACTGAACTTTACACATGAAAACTTCTGCAAATTATCACTAAAAGAAAATAACTAATCCAAATCTGAATGATATCTTGTTATGGTAGGTTCAGGTCTGCTGTACTTGTGAATATATTTGGCTGCTGCATAGCTGTGTACTATCCATGAGTTATATTCTGGTGCCAGGTGTTATCAGTGTCATAAGAACTTAGTTCCCTCCATCTATCTGCAGAGTTGGATTAAAAGATCAATCTGCTGAAAGAAACTTTTTTTTCGTTAGCAGTTTGAAATATAAAAAGACTTCAATCAAGAAATATAAGAAAATTGAAATATCACATACCATTATTGCATCGTGTTTATCAGGCTGTGTTGCACACTGGTGACTTCCGTTTTTCATCAGAAATGGGAAATAGTGTTGTCCTGAACACAAACCATATCCACACTCTCATCCTAGATACCACCTACTGTAATCCTCAGGTACTCTCTTTTCCTTGTGTACCAGCTAGATTCTTTCCACAGAGAATTCTGCTGTGAACAATTCTGTAATAATATATTTTTTTGTTTGTGTAAACAAGGATGAATTGATGCCTTATTTGTCTACTGGTAGGAAGGGAATTGGTATAGATGATTTGCAAGTGACTTTGGTGGGTTAGCTGCTTGTTTTAGTTAGAGGTGGCATACCTATAATATTTTGACTTCATTATAATTTTTTGTGCATTAGATTTCCCCAGAGATATTGATCAATGCCAGTATGATGCCATTTGTAAAAAGGCATTCCTTAGATGCCATTGGAGAACCTATTGACATAATTTAACTTATGTTGTTTTTACACTGTCTACAGTATGATTTTCCGAAACAGGAAGCTGTAATTCAATTTGTTATAGAGGCCATTCAAGCTGAAGCGTTCAATCCTAAAACACTGTTCCTCATTGGAAGTTACACAATTGGTATTCTTTTCACCTGCACCTCCTTGAAACCCACACACACACATGCATGATTACTGTTGGAGCTGAGCTGATTGTCAATTATGTCTTATTATTTGCTTAAGATCTTTGAATTTTTCTTGTTATTTGCACAAAAATGAAGGGCCATAGTCTCAGGATCTGTTCTAATGTGATGTAGGTAAAGAGAAACTTTTTGTGGAAGTCGGAAGGTTGTTGAAAAAAAAAATATATGTTGGGGCAGCAAAAATGAGTGTTTTGCGGTGCCTGGAGCTGCCACAAGAAGACATGCATTGGCTAACTGCAAATGAAGCTGAGAGCCACATCCATGTGGTCCCAATGTGGACCCTTGCAAGCTTCAAGCGTCTCAAGCATATTTCAAACCAATACACTGTAAGCTACAACATAAAGTGCAACTATACTCTGAAATTGAGGAATAGATTGGTCACAACAAATCTTAATTGGTTATTACGTGTAAGCAAAAGTACAAGTATTACAAGATGAAACCTGAAATACTTTTGGATGGAGAAATTTAAAATGAACTATTGGTCGTACAACATGCAACTACTAACTCAGAATAAGGGTGCACATTGTCAAAATCTAAATGGTTATCTAAAGATTTTTATTGAAACTTTAAATCTTGTTTGTTAATTAGTAAGCCGAACAAGCTGATGATTTTCATATAAAATTCTGGTTATAAATCAAATTTTATAATTTTTAGAAACTTTTACTATATTTTAGATAGTTAGAAAATCATTCTTTTGAATGACTCATAATAATTAAATCAAGCAATTTTCTATCTATCCATAAAAAAATAGTAAAAATAAATAAATAAAAAATAAAAAATTTGGTTTACAACTAGAATTTCATATGAGAATTATTTTGAGTGGACGGATCAACCATTTGAACTTTGAAAATGAAGAAACAATCTATAGCACAGGAGCCATCCATGCTATGCATAATTTATTTTAATCTTATTAAAAATAATTGCAGAATTATGTGATCTGTATCAAATGCAAGATCCTTTCTTCATTGTCAGAGGTCATGAACATTTAATTGATGTATACCTAAACATTTATAATCTAGGGTCTCGGAGTGTCATCATTATGCTATTGTTATTTTATCATTTAACAGAATAATTGAGATAAAGTCAAATCATTATTATTTCATTTATTGTTTTAAATCAAACCCATCACAGGTCAAGAATACTGTGACCTAGAGTATTGAACACGGTCCGGTCCGGTCCAAACCCGGACGGTCCACGGTCCCGCACGGTCCGGTTCAAGGCGGACCAAATTCGAAAAACCCGAACCTGTCCCACCGTTGGCCCCCGGGGGCCGGACCCCCACGGGACGGTCCGGTCCGGTCCATTTTTTTTTTATAAATTGGAAAAAATAATAATTTATCATATTTTTAATAATAATTTTTAACTAATTCGAATTATTATTTTTAATTGTTTAAAAATCTAATAGTACTAAAAAATTAAAAATATTGTAAAAAAATAAAATTTCAGAAAATTATAATTTTGGAAATACAATGAAATTTTTTTATGAACATGCTTAATTAAAAATGAGGTGAGTTATTATATTTTGATGTTATCTAGAACATGTTTTTTTACTACACCAATAATTATTGTTATTTTCATTTTATTTAAAATTACACATAATAATTATTATATTTTGATGTTATCTGTATTCGACAGGTCATATCTCTGTCCATACCAGAAGTAAAGTTTACCCCCACATAATCCAATTAATTATGTCTTAATTTTTCGTTTTATTTGGCAGAGGTTTTGGAGAACTGCTCGCCTTTTTGTAATTTCTCAATTTCATTGTCTTATTTCGGTAAACAAATCTTGCCAATATAAAATTAATAAAAGAAATATTTTTCATATTAAATTCTGAATTTCTCATCTTAAAGAAATTTTTTTTACACCTCATTTCGTGCATCTCTTTTACGCATCTAATATTAAATATAAAATTAGAGAGAATATGTATTTTTAAAAAATGTATATATGTAATATTAAATGCACATAAAAATGCAGACAAGAGATGCAAATATTAGTTTATTATTCCCTTGATATAATTAAGATGAAAAAAGAAAGCATGTAATTCAAGAGGCCTTACAAATTGGAGCTTCTAAACCAAAAAGGAACAAACTCAAGGCAAACAGGAACAATCAACAAAATGCAAACCAGGATTAAAGAATTGGATTATGAATTCGTATATGATGCATATCGTTGAGTTTTTTTTTATGTGCATTTAAATTTGAGTAGCTCAGACTCATTTATCTCAAAAAAAAATGATGCATACAGTCCGTTTATTAGATTTTGGATGATCTGAAAACCAACCGATCATTCATTGAGTGGCTTAAAAAGTATTAGTTTAGTTTTATCATAATATATGTTATAATTAGCCGAATAATTCTTGAATTGCAATAAATTTTATACCCTTTTTTTTTCTAAAACAACAAAGCTATCATGCAAATTGCAACATATTATTTTACTTGATAGTTGATAATTTTGTCGTCTGTTTTCCGATGAATTTGCTTGTCAATGTCTTTCAGCCTAAAGCAATATAAAACATTCAGAAATCGGAATTTTTTTTATTAATAGCGTTCCAAAATACAATAAAACTATCAATTTTATTTAAAACTACACATAAAACACTAATTGTTATTTTCATTTTTACATGGTCCGGTCTACGGTCCCGCACGGTCCACGGGTCGGCACGGTCCATTTTCGGGTGAAGAGAGGACCGACCCACCGTTGGACCGGACCGTGATAGGGCACGGTCCGGTCCACGGTCACGGTCCGATCCGGGACGGATCGGACCGTCCGGTCCATTTCAATACTCTACTGTGACCTCGTGCATCAACCACCTGAGCCAATCCATTAAAGTACCTTGAAAATATTAAATACCAATTAATATTGGATAAATGCCAAAAAGTTACCTTAAAGAGTTTGTTTCACGCCCTGCCTTCCTATGTTGAAGTTTTCAAGTACAAGCTTCAGCTTTTGTAGTTTTATATTTCACTTTTTCCTTAACTACCAAGTCCATTGAACAGTAGAAAACTACGAATAAATGGCTCGGAACTAAAACTTCGAATTGAGCGGAGGAGTTTCATATGCTATCAGGACTCAAACTAAAACTTCGAATTGATCTCAGAGAGCACACCTACCATCTAGCCAAAATACAAGAAGATAAATGGAGATAGCACTCCATGGTACTTTGGCTAAAGCAGGGGATGCTAACACAAAATATTTTCACACCCTTGCTTCTATCCGGAGATCGCAAAACCACATCCCTCAAATATCCCTACAGATTGCCAACCCAAATGACACACCAACCACAATCACACACTCCACCCAAATACTAGCAGAGTTCACAACTTTCTACCGTGACATTCTGGGGTCACAAACATTAAGTCTCTTTACTCCTAACCTCACAACATTCTCTGATTCCACACATTAATACTGGTTACGACAACTTGCTGACCCGCTCTCATCTCAAGAGATCAAACAAGTCGCCTTTGTTATGTCGAAAGACAAAGCCACAGGCCTTGACGACTTTTCAATCGAGTTTTTTCCAAAAGTATTGGGACATCATCTCCGCTGACATACAAAATGTGGTCACAACCTTCTACCACAATAAGCTTGACTTTTGGCGAATTAATCAGGCCTACATAACACTCGTACCAAAGAAAGCAGGCTCCACTATACTATCCAACTATAGACCCATTAACGTACTCTTAGCTATTCCGAAAATTCTAATCAAAATCCTAGCAACGAGACTGCAGCCATTTCTATCGAACTTGATTCACAAAAACCAAACAACCTTTATTAAGGGACAACAATTAATTCAAACCTTCATTTCGAACCGGAAACTACTGATACACTTTGCCAAAAACAAAATTCCCTCTGTCTTCCTCAAAATCGACTTCCAAAAAGCTTTTGATTCACTCTCATGGGACTACTTGCTTGAGGTACTCCGAGCTAGAGAATTCCCTGGATGGTATGGATACGTAGCCTCCTCATTTCTTCTACCTCTTATCTCAAAATCAATGGGCTTAAAGGTCATCCTTTCTACCACCGTAAGGTACTACGCCAGGGGGAACCTTATCCCCGTTACTCTTCAATCTAGTGGTCGACACTCTTCAAGGGATGATACATAAATTACAACATGAACTATTCCACCTGCCATCGGCCACTACGACCCTCTTTCAATTTGCTGATGATACAGCTATAATAACACTGGCACACCCAATGAATCTCAAGATTGTCATGTTAACTTTGAAGACATTCGCTCAAGCCTCGGGATTGGAGAACAATCATGCCAAAAGTGAATTCCTCCTGATAGCAATACCTCGCGATTTAATGCCAACCCTAACTTCCATCCTCAAATGAGAAACCTTGGTGCAGGCGATCCAATACCTGAGCCTTCCCCTAACACTGCGCTCCAGAGCGAGGTAGCGGAGGGGAGGGGAGGAGACGAGGGAGATGACTGGCTTGCCCAGCGATGATTTACTCGCTCCAAAATCATTACTGTAGAAGGGACGAAGACGACGAGAAGGGACGGAAGACGAGGTGAATGAAACACAAAAATCCTATACGTTTCCCTCCGATCGTTACACCCGATTTGGAGGGTAGCCTCCCCTCGTCGCCTCTTCCCTCCCCTTCC
>CAXKVV010002014.1:0-31457 GCA_964058805.1 Schoenoplectus triqueter
ATCGCAGAACAGTTGAAGAGCTCTCCAATGTACTAAAAACGGTAATAGTAAGATAGAATGAATTGAGATTATCTTTAGTGCAGTTATTTGGCACTCGACATGAGCGAACCTTTACAACTGCATGAAAGAACCTTGCTGCAGGGAGAAGACCATGAATGGGTAGCTAAAAGTAGCAATGCGAGCTTGACAAGCTCTCTTTTTAGGATCTATCATGCAAACTAGGAATATTAATGTGGCAGGTTTAAACTGTAACTTGCAAGACTGAACATTTGATATAACAAAATTCAGCTACGATATTATATAATTATGTAGATTTCTTTTAGACTGAACAATATCAGGCGCTTAATATTTAGTTTACAGAAGAAATCACATAAGAGGAAATTGGGAGGGGCGCAAAGAAAAAATTGGGAAAAAAAGCAATTAATCACCAAGAACCATTTTCTTGAATTGAACAATTCTCTCCAGAGATTGGTCAAATTTGGTTTGATCAAGACTGAAAATGAATCGGCAGTAATTGGGTAAACGGGTCCAGGATTCTCCATTAATACACAAGCCAGTTGATTTAAGCAACGCCTCTCTGATATTGGTCCCATCAAGAGTAGCCTTGAAGTTATCGATTTTGATGGCTTTGCCAAGATATAGTGTGGGTTTGGCCACCAATGAGACCCCACCATGGCAACTAATCACATCCCAGCCGCAGCTAGACAAAGTCTGTATCAAAGAGAGGAACAAGAAAGATAAAGTGAGAACAACAATCCATAATGGTTTGATGTGTTGGCAAGAGTCAAGTGCATAGGTGATTAAAATGAGTTTTCTTTTAAACTGATCCCACACAGTGCAGCAATACATTTAAACTGGCTGTGAATTATAATTCATTTAGGTTTTTAAAATACCACAACCAAAGGACCTAACTGGTTTAGCATTTTTTTCAATCAAAGCACCAGGGATCACCTATTTCTACATTTTGCAACGCTTTGATAGCTTTTGCTCTATATTGGGCTAATTGGAGAGCTACCATCTAAGTTGAGCATGTCAGAAGCATTCCAAGAGCATCTTACATAAAAAAATATGGTTCAGGTTCAATCTGAGCCTGTATATAGTAAGTGTGGTTATCAAATGAAACAAATAAGGAAAAACGACAAAACAAAAATCAGACCTTTGTTAGAGCCTCAGCACGATTCCTTAAACTTTTCTTTTCTTCCTCAATGGCCTCAAGGAGCCTCTTATCTGCACCATTTTTAAGCCCCAACAGTTTCCTCACTGCATATTTTGAGATACCATGTGGCCGACTCAGGCCTCGAAAGAAATTACCCACACTCTCTACCAAATCAGGATCAGGTTCATTTAAAAGCAGAAAACCAAAATCGAAACCACCGGCAAGCAACTCAAAGGACAAACCACCAAGCAAAATTATGCAAGAGCTCTTCTGCGAGCCAGCTGGTTTGCAGATGCTCTGCTTTAGGTTCCAAATGCTCAACCCAGTTCCTACTCCAAATTCTAAACCAGAAAAGGAAGTGTCTATGACAACTCTGGCCCCATATTCAGCACAAACGGTTAACAAACCATTTATCTCCAGATCGCTATAAACTGACCCAGATGGGTTGACTGTGGGACCAGAGATGTAGACCCAAGGCCTTTCTACTGACTTTAGGGCATCTTTGAGAGCTTCTGGCGAGAGCTTAAAACCATTTTCCGGTTTTGTTGGGATAGTACCAGTGTTACATTTCATGAACTGAGCAGCAGATATATAATGCCCATTTGAGCCCATGGGAAAGAGAAAGGTCCCTTTTTCATTTATGCAACTCAAAACAAGCTTGTTGAAAAGGGCAGGACAGGAATTTCCACAGATTATATCTGACAAGGCATCGATTGGGTACCCATATCTACTCTTAACAAGTTGCTTGATGCCAGACCCAACATCAGTTTCTGTCTCGGCCAAGTTTTGTCTTGCAAAGCTTTCAAAAATGGATGCTTTGACTACTGAAGGAAGTGGAAGGAAGTTTTGGTCAATGTCCATGTGGATTATTGTAGATGAATTAGTGGATTTCCGTGCTTGAATGAAGAACTCAGATTCATTAAGCGTAGAAATCGCTGAAGGAGAGAAGCCTATCATTGTGGTAGAGCCAGTCTCTGTGCTTTCTCTCTGGTACACTCAAGGGAACAGATTCATTATGTGAAAATACATTTACAATATACTTATTCAGGAAAAAAAAAAGATATATTTAAGATGGAGTTCAAATGTTTCAAATGATTTTTTCCATATTCATTAAAGAATGCAGCTGTTAGATAGCCATACTAAGACAATGCAGCGCCAATAAATGACTGCTAACAGCCATTGTGATATGCTGTTGTCACGGATATGCACATGTGCGCTCGTGTGTCTGTTTGGGGTTTGGGGGCAGGGAAAAGCTTTTTTGTGTTTGCCCCATTTTCGGGAAATCTTGTATTAGAATGAAGGTTAATCCAAACTGCATGCTGAAAGTAACTAATTTACTAATATGAAAGATTTTAGTGGGCTTGAAACTGGGAAACTGATACCATGTTAGTTAATAGCGTACAACGGTACAAGCACAACAGATGAACAAATTGGTCAAAAGCAGAAATAGAGAGAGAGAGAGAGAGACCTCTAGAAGGGGATGTCGGTCAGTAATCTGGAAAGCCAATAATTCATGGAAAAGACAGCCGTAGTAATGCTGGCTGAATAGAGCAGTATGGCCTTCTAAAAGCTCTACTGTTTTTGACAAAGCCTCGCACATTGCTTCATCCTCTGATATTATAAATGCTACCTCCAAATCTGAATAGACCTTAAAAAGAAAAGCAAAAAACAATATTGCTTCTGGTTAGATGCATCAAACAAGCTTGTTCTGTGAGAAAAATTACAGTATTTTACCAATAATTTACATAGATATCCTACAGCCTAATCCAACTATTTGAACAATAAGGAAGCTTGCACAAAGCGCACAAACGTACAAACCTGATTTTTTACAAGGCCACAGAGGATTGCAGCGTGAGAAGGCAAGGTGTGGCTGGCAAGGTACTTCAAAACCCCATTTGAGCCTGGCGAACTAGAGAGCTCCAGGTGGTCAGAGATATCGAGAAAAAGCAGGGATCCGATTTCTCTGGTGATAGACAGGAGGTTTTCAAATGCAGAGCTTGTTATTGCCTCGAAGTGGGCTATGCCAGTAATGACCACTTGTGGTTTGAGCTTCTTTATAAGCTCAATGAGAAGGTCTGACCGATGTGGTGCCTCAATTACAGTGATTTCTTCTGCTTCATTTTTGGCTGAGCCCTAGAAAGACATAAATATATACACACTGCACCATTAAGTAGAAAACATATTGTTTTTTAGGGTGATTGATTGTAAGGTTTATGCCACAAAAAGCCCAGTTGTTCTGACTAGTCACTTGCATTGAACTAGTAAAATAAGCCACGAGATTGTAATTTAAATGATTACAGATGTAACCAGGTTCAAAGCCTACTGCCAAAAAAGGGTATGACACAAGCATGGTAGACGGAGAGAAAGAGGGAGGGAGGAGGAGGGAGTACCTCAAGTGCTAAAGAAGTAAGCCACTGCTTGGGAAGTTGTCTAGTAAGCTGGTCATCGACAATTGCAAGCCTTGGAGTGAACAACCTAAGCACATTTTCTATTGCAACCGTTCTTGTTGGGAACACCACCACATTCTTCGCATCCAAAAGATTCAAACAAGAAGGAAGAAAAGAGATTGGTCAGAAGCCCTGACAATTTTGCATTTATCAACAATAATCCAACAATAAATATCTGTTGAACAAGATACCCTCAATTAAGTCAAAATGAACCTAAATCTGGAAAGCCTCTATGTGAAACTAAAGACTTAATTTAACCAAATTTAGCCTTGGCCAAGCCTTGGTAGTGAATTTCAGCATAAATTTAAACCTTAGCCACAATTCTTAAATGAGAGCACTCACATCAGAACTCAGAGGGATGTGATGGTAATTCTTCATAAACCCAGCAATCTGATTGCGAAAATTCAACCACCCTGCAGGTGAATCATATGGAAGAAATGATTGCTGCCTTAAGAACGTTGCCAGGTCAGCCAAAAATGGTATCTTTTCATCAGCAACTGATTCATCTTCAAAAGATAGATCCAAAGAGTTACTCACTTCCTGGAATCCATCTTTCAGGAACTCAAAAATTTTCTTTACCTACAGAAGATAAAAATAAAGAAGAAAAATATTAACCTTCAGTGCCATAAGTTCAACCTGGGGAGGAGCTTATAAAGTATGAGGCTGTACTAGTGACCCTAACAATTTCAGTTGGGAGTACCTGATTAGGCTGGCGAAGCTGACAGCTGTACACAGACAAGGAATGAGAAATGCGGCCACCAGATTTCATGTAGGCAGATGCAGTGCGGGCACAAATGGGTTGGTCAGAGACTAGACCCATGAAGAACTCAAAACGGTGTGGGCTGTTTTTCTCTATTTCAACTAAGGCTGATATATCTGTGTCAGCTGCCTGCAATATATCACTATTCAGTGATGTCACTTGAACTCACTTATACGTAAGATAGCAAACAATTCAGACCTGCATGACTTTAGTTTCCCAGATTTTACTGATATGAAATCCACGCCTTTCAAACAAGCGCCTGCACACACCCTGCCCTGGCCGGCCTCCCATGTTAAACACCAAAAAGCCCATCGGTTTAATCACAGCAATCCCCTCTTCTGCTGCACGGGCAATCAACCCCAGCCCAAATTGATCCTCAACAAACCCCTAAAAGGAATAAAAGTACAAAGTGATGCCAAAGAAAACTGCTGATTAATAGACACAAAAAACATTCAAATGTTTTTTTAACCAAACAGTTATGACCGGTATTGAGAAGGTATTACATGTACGAGCTGTAGGATCTAGTTGGTGTTTTCTGGATAGAACTTACAACTGTAATAGGTATGATAAGTGCTGGTTTAAAACCCAACTTGACACTACCTTAAAAAAAAAAAAACCAACTTGACATACTCAAAGAGGGATATATTTACCTGAAGAGCACAGTAATTGCTCAAGTCATGCAAAAATTCCTCGCTTGAATTTTCAGTGATGATCTTTGACATAGCCTCTGGGTTGGGGTTTAGAATCTACAAACAAAAAGAAAATGATTAGAAATGGTGGATTACTATTATATACACAGGACTTGTGATTATAGTGTTGGTTAAGTTGCAATCACTTATCTTATAGAAGATAGTACCTGAGGAATGCATCCGACAATCCGTTCAAGTTCAATCTTATTGTCCCTGCAATAGGCTAATAGATCTGATTCATGAAACTCAACCCGATCTAGCAAACTTTTTCCTTCAGGATCATAGATAAGCTGCCCGTTCTCATCCAATGCATTTAGGTATAGGTTTATCCATGCTATTTTGACAGCTCTTGGGTTAATGTCCAGCCCATAAACCTGCCGCAGAGGATAACAATAACAAATAAGAGACGGTGAAAATGGAAAGGAGAAATGTGGGAAGGGTGGGATAGAATCCAGTCTATGCTGGCTACCAAAAATTGCAATTAAGCTCAATTGTTCTCACATTAAATAAAGTTAGCATAAACTTATCCTGAAATGGCTACAACTTGTACTTTTCAGTAGGTTCTAGCCACCTTTTCGTGATGGAGAAATTATGGCTCAAATTTACAAATTAAGCACAAACTCAACACTCAGGCCAAAATCACAACTTAATTCAAAACTTTGGAAAAACAGCCAGATTTATTCTGGCAATATGCCGATGAATTCACCAGTGCACATATCACCAAAAAGGCCAATATCGTTCAACTCATAGTGCATAATTTCTAAGTTGGAAGTTTTTAGGAAGAGTAAAAAAGGAGTTGATCTTTCCAAACAACCTTCAGTGGGCCCCATTTGTCAGCAAGAGCAATGGAGATCCAACCATTGCCGCACCCAAGCTCAGCGACAGTCTTATCCCTGAAGAATGAGTCAGGATGTCGGTTGATGCCCTCATAAAATGTGAAAGACCAGTCTTCTGGAACGAATATGCTGGGTATTTCCATCATTGTCAATTTTTGCCTCTTCTGGTATCCTACAAAAATTTGCACTTCCACGGTTAGTGCATGTGATCAGGTTTCATGTGAAACAGTGCACCTCACTAAACATCAATAAGAATTACAGATGCCCCTCTCCAGCATCATTTTCAGTTTCCATAATATATCACATAAATATGGTTTACTTCATTCGCTGGAATTCTATACAAACTTCACAGTTATTCACTAATTCACTATTAAATAGAGAGAGAGAAGCATATGTTGCATGTGCGCCAAAACCATTGGCTCTATTTTTTTAAGACTATATACTACACTAGACTTCTCATCAAACTCTGTTTTTAGCCTAATTTGCATAATATATTATGTAGTTGTCTGGAATTGGGGTTGTCTGGAATTGGGGTTCTAAAAGGAAACAAGATATACAACTTCTAGTGGGCAAATATGCGATCACTCTAAAGAAATAGTATCTTCTGGAAATCTACAATCCTGGAGGAATGTCCTATAAGATCAAAGTGCTTCCACAATCATATCAGACAACTACAAATATTGATGACTCCCGTCCATGCTCATGCTCATAAATATCTTCCTAATAAGCCATAAAAATATATGCTTAGTATACCAATTTTAATGTGATGGATGCTGAAAGATATATCCAACTAATGAGACCTGATTTAATTTAATACCTCAAATCTATAGCAAATAATTTGCCTTCATGAAGAAAAATATGTAAAATTAATAATATATAAGTAAAATTGAAAGGCACGGGAAAATAATCGATCTCACATATATCCCATTATTAAAAGAGTAAAAGGCTGATAAAGACATCGAAGATCGAACAAATCCTGAGGAATCGCTATCTGCCGCCAAGGGTTGTTCTGCAATTTGCCAAACGTACGGGAAAGAAGATGCAATATTGCCCAAGTAAAAACAAGGCAGTTAATTACCTTGTATTCTCTTTAGACAATTTGTACATTACACTTTACAGGGACCAAATCGAAAATTTCACTAGATAATAGAGATACACATGCGAAGGGCTCATCAGTACACGAATCTGTGAGAAAGAATCTGATCCTTTTGTACCTTTTTCCACTTTCCAGGGACAGGGATGCAAATTACACAACAAAAACAGAGATAAAAGAAAAAGGAATACTCTCGGAATCGTTGAGCAATACGTCGTGGATACGGAAACGGTACTTGTTGAAGCAGTCGATTGATGAATCGGCGAACCTCCTCTGGATCTCGGCGAGGAAGACACGTGCCTCCGATCTAGTGCTCTGAGTCTCGAGCCGCTCGAGCACGGCCTTGATCGCGCCGTACGCCGCATCGCCTGAGACGGAGCACTCTTGTAGAAACTTCTCTATCTCAGCGTTCATAGCTTCCATTGTTTGCTCACCACCCACACCACAAGCTTACAGAGAGAGGGGGGGAGACTTATAGGAGTAAATGTGGAACGTGCACTTATTGGTCAAGTCGTTTTTATATAGGCCTGTAGGGTGTGTTATTTGAGTGCCCCGTCAAATTACCGACTACTAAGCCTGAGATGACTTTTGGTGCCAAATTTTGCCCATCATAAATATCCTTCCTAAATTAATATTATGATTGTAATTAATTAATAAACAAAGAGAGGCTGAGAGGAGCGAAAGGCACAGCCCCACAAAAAATGAGAGAGATATTAACTATAATAAAAGGTTCCTCTCGTGTGATCTTTGGTTTACCAGACGCATTTTTTACAGGTGGCAATCAAACGATCAGATTCGGATTTAGATTCAGATTTATATGGATCAGATTGAATTAATTTGATTTTTCGGATGAAATTGAATCGAATTGGATCAGCTTAGGTTTGAATTGAAACGGATCAATTTATTTTTTTAAATCAGATCAGATTAAATTTGATTCGAATCCTAATAGGTCTGATGATTTTTTCAGATCAGATCTGATCGGTTTTTGTGACCTCTAAATTTCTTATATCTGTTTTTCTGGAAACTGAACAGTCACAGATATGTTACAAATTTACAATCATTAAAATATTAAGACCTTGACAGGGATAAAAAAAGTACAATTTCTGGCTAATATTGAGTACGAGTATAATCATAAATGGATTGTATTGCAGATAATTATAAAATAAGAACCAAACACTGATTTTTAACATGTATAATATGGGATAAAGAAGTAATAACAAAGTTTCAATCACTATGAAAATGGAGCTCAATGGTATTGAGCTAAGATAGCAAAAAGTACTCAAAAGAATACATTTCATGTAAATTTTGAACTACCAAATTCACAATGAAACAAAAATTTAAAAGTATAAATTGAAAATTTCTCTTCCATGAACAATAACTATCACAAATACTTAATTTTCGAAAAACAATAAATTTTCATTTTAAATAATCTCTTGAAAATGGTTAACCATTGCCGTCGTACTTGTGGTGGTGAAAACTGAATACATAAATAAATGCAAGTGGAAGTACGAGAGGGAAAAAGACACTCATGAAATAAATGATGTATTACTATTATTTTTTTATTTTGAGGATTGGCTGTGTTTGGTTTGTCAAAAAATAACACTAACTTCAGAATAGCAACTATTCTAATTTGAAGTTTGATCCAAACAAAATTTAGGAATTTGAAATACCTAAAAAAATAGCTCTATTCTACTAACCCATCAAAATGATGGTTTAGTAGAATTGTACTATTACTATTATTTTGGATATTAATAAATAAAGGTTCTATTCATTTTCTATAAATAAAATAATAATCAATAATATTAAATAAAATAATTAATAAATTATTAATAATTATTATTAATAAAATAATAATTAATTAATTAATTGATAACCATTAGTATTAAATAAAATAATGATTAATTAAAAATCATAATAAGGAATAATAATTCTTAATATTAAATAAAATCATAATCAACAATCACTAAATAATATAATGAATAATTAAAAATCATAATACATAACAATAATTTTAAATATTAAATAAAATAATAATTAGTAACCATTAGTATTAAAAAATTATGAGTAATTAAAAATCATAATACGGAATAATAATTCTTAATATTAAATAAAATAATAATTAATAAATTAGTAATAGATAAATTAATGACCATTAATATTAAACAAAATAGCTACTAATTAAAAATTATAATACATAATAATAATTTTTAGTATTAAATAAAATTAAATAAAATGATAATTATTAATAATAAATAAATAAATAATAACACTAATTATAATAATGAATAAAATAATATCAAAAATATTAAATATAATTAATAATTAATAATTAATAATTAATTAATAATAACACTAATTATCATAATGAATAAAATAATTTATTATTTTATTCATTCACTCAATCACTATTCTCAAATTATCATCCAAATAATATTTCACTAAACCGAGATAATAAAAATTAAAATTCTTTTCATATTTTTTAAAATATCACTAACTTTATAGTGTCCTCAGCTACTAACCCAAAAAATATTAATCTAATCCTTCCACCGCCAAACACACAAAATTTGACTGCCCCCATCAATCTCGCCCAGATAACTGGAACTTGCCAATCGTTAGTCTCCTTTTGAAATTAAATAATTTATTTATTCTATCTCGCTCTCTCGCTGGTTCTACTGGAAGTTAACGGAATCTGAAACTTAATTTATTTGGGAGCAGCTCTTAATCCAAGGAGAGCATGTGGTTATAGGGGAAGGACAGCCAATAATCATAGAAACACGTATATATATACAAGGGAAGGGATCACTTGAAAATGATTATTTTGACAATGATAAATTTTCAAATAAATATGAAATAAATCTTACAAAAATTATAGATATATTTTTCTATTTATAAATTGATGATGATTTAAATTTCATATAATTTTATTATCGTTTGATAATCCATCAAAAATCATCAAATTATAACCATAACAAATTATGTAAGATTTTAATGACCTTTGATGGACTATCAAACAATAATAAAATTGTATGAAATTTGAATCAATATCAATCTATATGTAGAAGAACATAATATTTTCTATTTTAAGATTTTTTTATATTTATTTGAAAATTCGTTAAATAACCCATTATCAAGTGATCTCCACCATATATTTAATGACTATTGTTGAGTCATTGAGGTGGAAATCATGAAGAAGATTGCGGTGCGAGGGTCGGAGATATGAGGAGAGACGATTTGATATGAACAGAATTAATTAGACAATTTTTGTTTCTGATTGATTAATTTACTTTTAGTCTGGTATTAGTTACTGTATTAATGAGTTACCATATTAATAAATAAATACACAGAAGGTAATCACTATTCATCACAACCATTGCTGCATGAGGCAGATAACTAAAATATTGAAAATTGTATGTATGTATTAACAATAAAAATTAGAACGATAAAAAAATGTTCGGTTATTGAAATCACAGGTTTTGCATATCTCATCTGACGTAAGGAATTTCTAAATATTAACATGTTATTCTCTCTTTTTTATTCATTATAACCTTTAACTACTACTTTAATAATAAGATCGTGGTCTATATGTTAATATGTAAAATATGCTTTATCAAAAAAAATTATTTATGGACTATTATTTTATTTATTTAAGCACAAATTCATATTTTTGTAGGGTCTGTTGGATGTGTTTAATTTTTGTTCTTCTGCATTATTTTATTAGGTATAAGCATGAATCAGAAATGGAGCCAGGATTTAACGTGCTGTCAGGAAATAACTTATGTAGTTTTGAAATTTATATTTTTCTTCTAACTTGCATTTTTACTATTGTTTACCCCTGAAAGGTTGAAGGAAGAAATACAAGAGAGAAAGCCAAGATCAAACCCTATGAGCTGAAGCAGTACAATCCCTGTACTACATGAAATAGTATCAATGCCAAGCCAGTATTTTGATACAACCAGTCATGAGAAATTTCAAATGTGATTTTTGCTTTCAAGGCTGACCTGGTGCCAAAGCTGCGAGCAACCACCTAACCATGCTTTAATTTGTGTCAATTGCTGATAAGTAGTCAGCTCTATGACCAAATTACCCTCATGTTAAGGGATTGAAAGTCAATTTCACAAGACTGATCAGGTGCCAAAGCTGGGAGCAACCACCTGATCAAGTCTAGATTTGTATTAATTGCTGATAAGTAGTCAGCATTTGATCAAATCAAACCCTAATGAATATCAATATAAGTCTAATTGGTATTTAGTTAGGGTGGTTTCTGCAAGGAGAATTTATTTGGCAGAGACACTGATCTACAACTGATAAATAGGGATTTTATAAGAATAAAACAGGGTTTTATTGATCATGGAATTTTTAGCACAAGCAGGCAGGGGCAAAAATGGAATTAAAAATTACAGGGATGATCATCATGAATTTAGGGATTTTTGGTGAAATTTTCATGATTTTTGGATGAGTGGAGCTATTAAAATAAATTCAGGGAAAATAAAGGCAGATTAAATGGATTAATCAAAGGCTGAGATCTGATCAGAGCAGTTATGGGTGCAACTTGGAGCTGAAGGGGCTATCTGGGTGCAAGTTGGGGCTGCCAAACAAAGGAACACTTGAATGGCGCTGGAGAAGTTTTGAAAGGAAGGAAAATTTGTGTGAACTCGGAGCATGTATGTTATATCTCATTCAATCTGACTTGTAGGGCCAGTCCACGTGCGCCAGGTTCATTTAAACACAGAAAATAAAACAGAGATCCATGTCTCTCATTGAATCCGACAGAGGGGGCCCACTCGGTACTCTCACTTACGTTCGGACCCCATCTGTCAAGAGTCCCTCTCTTTTCTCTTGCTTTGGTCTATGCACGCCGGGTTCATACGAACGAGACAGTAGATTCAATCTTCTTCATCCCCTCTCGGTTCCCTCTCTTCTACTCGATTCCTTTCTGACATTGAAGGTGAAAATGGCGTTTAAGGAAATTATATAGAAAGGGCCCTTCATTATATATCAATCAAAAGCTTGAAAGGAGGAGAACACTGCGAGATAGCTGTTTCGTCAAATGGTGCTATGTGATGCACTCGCGTTGAAGGAGAAGAGTGATTCGGTCAAAACTTAATCAATACAATTCTTTGCTTAGAATCCAAATTGATGTGCCTGGGAGCTTCTCCATTCTCAGACGACACTTCTAAAATTCTAAAGTCATGTCCTTAGGGCCTCTACCATAGTGCCTCACCAACTCACCTATTATGTCAGGAAATGAGTTGCTTAAACATGGTATTGGAGTATACTAGTGGTCAGTCGACCATGAGAGATTGATTTCTAGGGATAATCTGAGACTAATAGGCCTTTCAATTAGAAGAATTGATCAAGGAACAAGTGAAATTGACTCAAGAGCTCAAATCGGGTTTAAAATGAAAAAATGAGTTTGGTTGCTTAATTGGTTTTTCATTTCTACCCAGATCCGTTAAATGAAGTGCTGTGGTGCTTGTTGAGCGATTAAAGAGTGCTAGAAACATCTAGAAACACATAAGAGACAGTAAGCAATGAGAGTGGCAAAAATGTAAAATTGGCTAAAGTTGTAACAAACTCAAACTACCAATTCTTGATTGTTGGTTGTTAGCAGCTGCCTCAAAATGGTTCAGTAGACCACAAAGCACATCAAGAGAACGATTAAGATGGAAATCAAAGACCAGGCACAGATAGGGAGATGAAATTGGCAGAAAACAGAAAACTGCCAATTGCCAAGCTGGCAATCTGAACCTCAAGCACTCCCTTCTATAAACACAACTCAAATCAATCCTGGCCTTTGAATGATTGAAGGAGAAGCTGAGATTGCGCCACATCATTGATCCGTGGGAGATAGAAAACACAATTTGTGCAAAAAAAGAAACACAACTGGAGTGTAACTGAGCCTATATAAGCACTGGAATAACAGATGGTGGGGGGGAGAGATTTCAGTAGCTAGAACACCATTACACTCCTCCATTCAGACCTATTCAATGAAACACCCATGTAGATGCTATCTTCCTCAGCAAAGATCTCAAGAAGGCTAATTGATCTCGGTCAAGGACCTGAGAACTTAGCAAAAACAGCAAAAACCAGTCAGTTAACCTCAATTCGATGAAGAGGAGGAGGATAGTGATTAAGACTCAAGAAGAAGCAAGAAGAAGGGGTGTTGATCAATTGATAGTAGATTCAATTGAATCTCTCAATTAGATCACATCAGGTTTCTCTCCATAGATACTGTTCATTATCTGCACAAAGGTCTGATAAGGCTTCACCAATGTAATCCCTCTCTTTTAGGAATAAAATTCTTGTACAGCAAAGGTGAAGCTTTCTCTCTCTATTCCTCTTATTTCTTTTTCTGTTCTTGATGATCCTTTGGTATTATATAACATTGGAACTATTGCTTAAATTGGTTGAAGGGTTTGTGTAACCCTCCCAATACTGTTGCAATACTGATCACTCGAGTTCAGTATACTCCAATTGAGATCTCAACCGTACTGAAGGTGATTGAATGATTGCTCGCATGAAATTTGTATAAAGTTTAGTACACGATGTATAGAAACTATAAATGCATATGTAAGGCCAATAGAGTTGAATGATTAAGATTGCCATGAGTTTAGAATTGGTACCGAATGGTGTTATACGATGAATTGGCTCAGCTTCCATACAATTACGATTAACAAACATGTTGACTAGGCCAAGACGATGCATTTTGACACAAGAACTGTAAAGATCATCGATTAATTGAGTGGAAACTTGATGAAATGACCCGGTATTAAAGTTGTCACTGGTACCGAAAACGGTACAGGCATCGCCACTATTCTACCGTACCGATTCGAAATCCAAGACTACAACCAAACTCCTGACACTCAGGCGATCCCAGTAGTACCCTCCGATCTCCGACTAACTAGTGGAAACATCATATCACCACCTGGGCACGTATCTCAAAGTATTATCGGAGAAGATGATGAAGAAGTATTTGAATGAATGATCTAAAGAAACACTCATGAATCGTGAAGCAATCTAACGAATCATATATAATCACGGATTAGATATTAAGACAAAGTAACTCATCTCGACTACACGAATCTAGATGTCATCTAACGATCTAAATCAAAGCTATGAGTATAAGAGGCAGCCCAAGACAATCATAACTGGCCCAAATTCAAGAAATAAATAAGAGATTTTATTTCGGCCCAACCCACAAGATTAAAGGAGAGATTAATCTTGGCTTGTTCTGTGAAATAAAATTGAGCCCAATCTATCTCGGCCCATTCAGCTAAACCCAATAATTAAATAATAATAGAACATTAATTATATAGAGTAAATAAATAATTTGGAAATGTTCCCAAACTCCAAATTGACTCAAATTTGTTTCTAAAATTTTCTTATTTTTCATACTATTTTTCTATGCAATAACATTCCAGTTTTAAAAATATAATCATGATAAAACAATTTAAAAACAAAAGACATTACATATATTGATATAGTTGACCTAGCTTTGACTTGTCATTTTAAATATTATAAAAACTCCAAAAATACAAATAAAAATCATAAATAATAACTAGATATATTTTAGTGATTTTTCAAGTGATTTTCCATGAAATAATAATGATGATAGTAATATACTATAATAAATAATGAGATTAGCTATATTCTTTGAATAAAAAAATATAATAATAATAATAGATATTATATTGATATTTTTTGTAAAAAAGAATAATAAAAATAAATAGCACAAAATATACAAAATATACTACTATGGTAACAAATAGTAAAACACATTTTCTTTTATAATAAAGAATGATAATATAGTTTTATAATATGAATTGTATTTCTTTTGTTATTTCTATACAAATATACAATAAAATACTTTTGATGAATAAAATGTAATAAAAATAATAGTTGTAATAAAAACATAATGAATTTCATCTCTTATGACTATTTTCAACTAATAATAAAAATCTTATATTTTTCTATAGATAATAAATAGAAATAATAAAGATAGATATGATGAATAGCATAATAAATAGGATAGAATATTAATAATGATTTCTTTTTAGCTATTATGGATTTTAAAAAAATAAAAAATAATAATAAAAAAAATAATAATAATAAAATAGTATAGCTAACCATCTTTTGATTTTGTAAATAATTCTTACATAATGAATAGTATTTCAATATAATAGAATATAATAATAAAAATTCTATTACTTTGGCTATTATAAATATTTTAAAAATACAAATAAAAATCATAGCCATTTTATTTTCTAGTATTTTGTAAATGATTTTCTACAAAATAAATAGAGTTTAAAAATAATAAAAATAAAATTTTACTACTTTAGCTATTATAAAAATCCCAAAAATATGAATAAAACTCTAATTAATAGCTACCCCTCTTTTCTATTATTTTTTTGTAAATAATTTTCTACATAGATAAATAGAGTTTAAGAAATAAAAATAATAATAAAAAAAATATGATATAATAATAATAATAATAACAATAATAATAATAATAATAATAATAATAAATAAATGCATCTTTATAATAAAAATAATAATGAAAAATATTATATAATAGACTTTGTGCAAATATGCTCACATAAGGAGTGTAGAGCCACATAAGAACATTTGCACACATGATATAACATTTAGAATGATTAGTCAAGACGAGAATATCTTGACGTAGGATGATTAAGGCTTCGATAGCAATATGAAGAAGATACGTTGAGACAAGAACATCTTGACGTGAGATGATTAAGGCTTTAATAGCAATACAAGAAGATATGTCGAGACAAGAACATCTTGACACTTGATGAAAAATAATAAGATACGTCGAGACAGGAACATCTTGACGTGAGATGAATAAGGCTTTGATAGCAACATGAAGGAACATGTCGAGACAAGAACATCTTGACGCTTGATGAAGAATAATCAGAGCTGCGATATTAACATGGAGATATATGTCGACTCTGAAGAAGAAGAACATTACGATGTCCTAGATAGGTGACATCTTAATGACTCGCTGCCATGAGCAAGTAACTCATGATTGAATACGCTCACACAAGGGGTGTAGGGCAACATAGTAATTTTGCACAAGTAATGTAACACGTAGAATGATTAGTTGAGACAAGAACATCTTGACGCTCGCTGAAGAATGACCAAAGCTACGACATCAGCATGGAGAGATATGTCGACTTTGAAGAAGAAGAACATTAAGATGTCCGAGCGAAGCGACATCTTAATGACTCAGTGTCATGAACAAGTAATTCATGACCATTTGAGCTGGCAAGACTGAACTCGTCCGTCGATGAGTTTGTCTTTTGGCTCATTTCCCGAGACTGTGAGATTGAATCGGTCTGTAGGTAGATTCATCCACAAAACAGTGAATGTGAACCGTTCTGTAGGTAGGTTCCTTCACTTACACATGCCTCAATGTTGAACTGGCCCAGCGCTTCAGGTTTAACATTGTGTGCAATTGTGTTTCCTAGGTTTATGAATCGGCTTAGTGCTTCGAATTCATGATCTAGAAGATCGGTGAGAAGAAACACGTGGGCCATATCCACCCTTCTCCTGATTCACCAACCTCAAGATCAACCGGCTCAGTGCTTCGAGTTGTATTTTGTGTGATTGGTTGTTGACTAGTTAAGATTGAACCGATCTGTTTGTAGGTTTATCTTCTAGATCAACGGAGGTTGAGTCGGTCTGTATGTAGACTCACCTCAAGCCCCCTATGAAGAGATTAACCTGGTCTGTAGGTAAGGTTACATCTCGAGGTGGCATGGACTGAACCGATCTGTTTGTAGGTTCGTCCCCCATAGGACAAAACCGATCTGTTTGTAGGTTTGTCTTCCATAGATTGAACCGATCTGTTTGTAGGTTCATCTTCCGTAGACCCCTTTTATGAAATTAGACGACCACTTGACCATCTTTTAACTATACTATTTGCTTCCCTCTTTCAAAGATCCAGAGGTGCCTCGAGGTTCGTAGCCCAGGGTAATTAACGGTGGGGGCTTGCGCCCACCGGAATCTACAAGAACTCACAATCACTAAAAACCCCCTGAATGTGCATCCAAATATCTCTAAACGGCAGAATCGGCCGACACCCATGCAGATGCACGCTCGGGAGGGATCTCCGTGTCCTTCTTCCGCAGAACCCATCGCCCGGCGGCGGTGCGGCGGCGCGCGAAAAAGGGTCGCACAGGATCTGGCACGCCCAGTGGGACTATAAAAATAAACTCAGGGAACATAAGATTTTGGATGCATATTTAGGAGGGATCTCCGTGTCCTTCTTCCGCAGAACCCATCGCCCGGCGGCGGTGCGGCGGCGCGCGAAAAAGGGTCGCACAACTATATTTTCTTCTTATTCTCTATCTTCACTGTCAGTTTACAAGACTGAGAATTAGGGATGTTAATTTTTGTATCCAACTCGATCCGAAATGATTCAAAAATAAATTGATTAGGTATGGGTCTCATTAATTACATCTTTGGATTTATGTTGTGATGTAAAAGAATCAAATCTTATATGCACACTAATTAAATCAAAATTTACATATATACTACAGGACTAATTATATATAAAATGATATTAAATTACTTAATATATAAAAATAAAATTAATCAATGCTTAATTATTTTTTTGAGCGGTTCGGATAGACTCGTTACCCAATAGAGTCGGTTGGATCCAAGAAATTTTAATCTGATATTAAACAAGTCAAGTGGGATTAGAACAAAAAAAAATATTATGAGAATATATATTTAATTGAAATGTTTCAGTATTTATTTGTATATCATGATTAAATTTATTATTGTATATAGTGATTTAGAGTCAAGTTAATTGGTACATTGTATTGGTTGGTAAATATTAATGATCATAGTTAGGGGTAAAATTGTCTAATAGATTCCAGATCAATTTGTCTCTGCTCATAGCTCATAACCGTACCCAGGTGATTACTGATAAGGACGTTATTTTAATCATTATTCATTTAAGTACAAGAAAATTATGTATTGACTGGGAATAGAATTATATGTAGCACTTATTTTAATTTTTATTTGTTTAATATATACGAGAGTTTACAAGGAGTTTTATTTTTATTTTTTAAAAATGTGTAGAACTTATATTATCCATATAAAGGAATTTGAAGAATTAGAGGAGATGAGAGATATATTAAATAGCAGAGAGATTTTGAAGAGTAAATATGATATATTAAGTCCATTAAAAATGTGATAAATTAAAAAAAAAAAAAACATGACCGAAGTCAGAGGATTTAGAGGAGCACAGTTCTGTAATTAAGGAATTGGATGTGCCCATCCAATCAATCAACTGTCTCTGTGTTTGGAAGAAATTGGATGTGTTTTTTAAGGCGAATTCTTCTTTTTTTTAATCTACACGGCGAATTCTTCAGCAATTTGCTGTTTAGGATCTGATTATCATAAACCTTTATAGGAAATGATCAATATTTAAAGTACAATTAGAACATTGATTGGGAGACACTTACACATATTAAGCCGAAAAAAAAAACTTAGAACTGGAATATCATACGGCCCACACGCTTACAAACAATGTCTCCCACCAAATATATAATTGGGAGACACTAGGTACCTTGGGGACTTTCCATTCCTTGAAATAAAATATTCTCATTTCGCTTTCCACTCGTATTGCTATCGCTTTGCATTTTTGTTTTGCCTATATGATATAGGGAAAGGGAAGATGACGCTGAGATGAAAAGAATATCGGCAAATGAAAAATATTGTGATATAAATAAATAAATAAATACAAACAATTGACAATGGTTGGGTGGGCCGTTTGCTTCCATTCCAGGTTTTTATTTTGTACTAATTGCACTGGCCAGGGCCGGCCAACCCACTATGCCACCAACATCCCTAAATGATTGGCTCCTCAAACTGGGGGAGTTAACAAACCCCAAATTCTTAATACATTATTTTGCGACATAATAGTGTTGAGAAGGGATCGACAATGGGTTATTTTCTTGACAATGAATTTTTAAATAAATATAAAAAAATATCTTAAAAATAGAAAAAAAATTATAGATGTGTTTTTCTACTTTTAGATTGATGGTCATTCAAATTTCATGCAATTTCATTATCGTTTTATAGTCCATCAAATACCATCAAATTTTTATATAATTTGCAACAGTTTCAAATTAATGATTTTTGATAGACTATCAAACGATAATGAAATTGCATGAAATTTGAATGACCATCAATCTAAAGGTAGAAGAACACATCTATAAAATTTTTCCCATTTTTAATATTTTTTTAATATTTATTTAGAGATTCATTGTCAAGATTGTCAAAATAATTCATTGTTTATGGATCCCCACTCAATAGTGTTTGTTTCTTTTGAATTGGAATTTATGGATCATGGAGTTCATTTATTTCCTTGTGGGAAATCTACATTATTTTGTGAAACTCGGTGGTACGTTTCATTCAGGTGAAAGTAGATATGATAGGTTTAATTTTTCAATAAAGGTTAGGCACTCAATAGTTTTTATCTATATTTTTTTAATTTCAGAAGAAAGTTTACTGCTTTACAAATACTTTCGAAAATCAAGCCGGGACAGTCCGGACTTGTCATACTGTAGTTACTCCCCTAGTTATATCAGCGTGCATATAAATTTTAGTAGTGTGAGTATAAAAGTGATTGGCTTGAGTATTCCAACACATATGCTAGTGAATCTTATTTTGAACTATATTTAAACTATACTTGCGTATAACAATATGACACAATAATATAGTGGAAGTAGAGTTGCAAACAAATTGGATAAGGTCGAACAATATTCAAAACCATATTCGTTTTAATTTTCCAAATATAAATATTCCCGAATATGAATACGAATATGAATACATGTATTAATTTTCAAAGATATATATTATTGCAAATAATTCTCAGAATTATATTTAGAATTATATTTTCCAATTTATAAAATAATGACATAAAAATTTAATGATTTTTTATAGTATATGAAATACAGATATGAAATATCAATAGAAGAATATACATAAAGATCTTAAGAAAGAGTCAGATTAGTTTAGAGTTATAATAAATAAAGATAATTAAAATAATCTTGAGATTAAATTAAGTAAAATAGAGAGATTATGCTCTTACCATTGCGATGATTATCAAAACCGTTATAACGGAATAAATTGAAACAAATCAAATTTTGTCCAAAAAAAATTCAGAGAATATTCAGCATCTAACTGTTGTAACGGATCCCTAACCATTGTAGATGATGATCTCGAGACAGATTTTATTGAAATTCAAGCCACAACCATTGCAACGATTATTATGACGGTTGTAAAGGAATAAATCAATTGTGTATAGAATTTATCTCAAAATCTCCAGAGCGCGATCCCCTCATATTAGTTGTAATGAATTTCATATATGTTGCAATGGTTAAACTCGCTAGGGTTAGCACTGTTGAGATATTTTCGAACTAATAATTCTGTAAAAACAGCAAAAATTACCTACTTGAAAAGTAACACACAAAATTGTCTAAGTATTTTGTATTTTTTGCCTCTATCATGATCTATATCGATTGTGATGGCCTAAGAGTTTTGTTCTCCTCGTTGTCAGGATCAAAACGAGTCCAAGAACATTGAAAAAACTCTAAGCGGATCTCCAAAATTGATTAGCTTGTTTCTTCTTTGTGAGTTTTGAAGTGTTGTCCTTACTTTTATTTGGTCAACGGCTATCCGTATAAGGGATCGAAGGTTCATAGTTATATGAAACAATTGTATTTTAATAATTCAACGCATTCAACAATTGGTGATTGTGGGTTAAAGACGTAGGCAATTGATAGCCGAATTTGGTTTAAATCTTGTATCTTATTTCTCTCTCTATTTACTGTTATTGTGTAGAATCTAACCGTTAGGTCTTTAAAAAATAATAAATATAAAATTTACTTAAATTTTATAAAATCTATTAAAACGTATAATAAAATAAGATTTTCAATACTATTATTTATCTAAAAATATTAAAAATTATAATATATTAAATTATTTAGATATAAATTAAATACGATCAAATATTATCCGAAAATTTACGTTTTACTAAAAAAACAACAACGTATATAATATTATATATCATTGTCTTCCATGATATTGATATGTGTATGTAATTGCCTTCCGCGCTATACACACAAATATAATTTAGAAAAAAAAGAAAGAGAAAGATGATCACGCTCTCTCTCCCACAGCAATTCTGCAATTTGCACAATCAACCGTGCGCACAGCTCGAGAAGGCTCGTAGTCAGTAGACACTCGTCACACTCCGCACAAAGAAAGAATCTCAGTAGGGCCCCTGGAAAGCTTCACCTCCTTGTCCCCCGCCCTGCTTCCAGCAATATCTATGACTATGTGCCATTTTGCTTTTTTGCTTTTTTTTTTCTTTTTTTCTTTTTCCTCTTTCCTAAAAGAGCTGATTTACAGATTACTAATATTATTATCTAACATAATTACAAGCATTAAATAAACTATTATATATTGATATTTTATTATATAATTCATTTTATATATTATTATTATGCATATTAAATGAGTTATAAACTTATAATTCATATTAACAAATTACAATATAAATATAAAGGGGAAATTGGTTATTTGCCATTATAGAGTTTTGAAATTAGAAATTTGCCACTCCAAAATTTAAATTGAGAAATTTTCCATTATAAATCTCATTTACTCTTAAATTTGCCATTATATATATTTAATCAGATTTTAAAAAATAATAATTTTAAAAATACCAATAATACCCTCTCTCTGAATCGATTAAGAATATTGGAATATAGATCGATTGACTCGATCAGACTAGAGTCACTACCATTTTCTTCCTTTTTCTTCGACTCCTCTGCGTCCGCTTGACAGAGAGGAAAACCAATCACTTGACGGAGAGGAAATTACTTGACTGAGAGGAACCCTCTGCCTCCCTTCGACAGAAAGGAAAATCCAACTTGCAACCTCCACTGTCTAGCAATCACAACTCAAATGCACCCTCCGCCAGTTCTGTTAGCATTTGTTGACTAGTATTAGAGCTCTAGGTTTGAGCTTTAGTTTTCTCTGGCCTGGTTTCGTCATTGGCGTCAACTCGATCGGTGATTTGCATCTGTCTATGTGCGAGGTTGCTGCGAGTCGAATTTTTGGTCTAGAGCAAAGTTGGATGTTGCTTGTATGCACCGCGATAACACCGCTCAAGGAAATTTTTTCTCCATTTGCTTCCTGAGTCGCGCTAAGACCATCAGATTTTATTTCCATCTCATTTGTGATGTGCAATGCGATTGTGAACTAAATCACATTCTTTTCATCAATTCTTGATCAAGTTACGCACTTTCATTCCCTTTCTCCAATTTTGTTTTTTGTCAGGTGTTATTTTTTGGTATTCTAGTTTGGGGCTGCAGGTGATATGGTTGGTCCTAACGTTTATTAATCACTGGTATCAATTGAGCCTATTAACATACCTTGCACAGTAAGATGCGCTCATGGCATAGTGAGAGGAGATTAGCAGAGTGCACACGTGTGTCGTACATGCCGTAGAGGAAGGCTTCCATGGTATCAGAGTGCCAAATATATGATAGGGAAAGATATTAAAATGCTGAGATGGTATGATATATTCGTTCCCACTTACATTTAGCGTAGGGTTCAGGGGGAGGGCTTAGGCGGGGCGGTGATTTGCTCTTGCTTTGTCGAAGAGGAGAAATAGAAGGGTCTGATCGAAAAATAGAGGGGTATTATTGGTATTTTTAAAATTATTATTTTTTAAAATCTGATTAAATATATATAATGACAAATTTAAGAGTAAATGAGATTTATAATGGCAAATTTCTCAATTTAAACTTTGGAGTGGCAAATTTCTAATTTCAAAACTTTGTAATGGCAAATAACCAAAGCTATTTAATATATATATATATATATATATTAAAAGTCACCGAAAACTTGTGTTGTTCACTAGTTGGCGCGAATCATTTCTATCATCACCCACATAAAATATTTAAATATATTTATGTCGTTACCTTTAATAAAAAAAGCCACGCCCACACAGAAAATTGCCCACGTCTTACGCACATAATTGCAACCTAGGAGGAATTTGAGGAACATAAATAATCATTGTATAAATTGTTAAATATAAATTTGAAGGACTCAAAATATTCAGTTCGGTATTTTTACATAAAAAGAATATGCATTCACGACATCTAAATTATCTGAGCGTTACACATAAAAGATATTTTTATTAATGTTGCTTCTCTCCCTTTGTTTGTTGAGTCGACCCCATTCTCCCATTTTCATTAAAAAAATTAAATATTTAATATTCGAGGATTCCCGATCCCTGACTTTATTTAAATTCTTTCCTGATCGTCGCCTCTCTTTTTTTTTTTTTTTGTAAGCTTGATAGGGACTGTCAAGGTTATATTGAATAATATGTAGAAACTTGCACCGTTTACATCTATTATCTATAAAACATCGTGCAAAAATAACAGAAAACAAAGAGAAAAAACTGATACAATGTCACAATGCAACAAAAATATCCCTGTTTAACATAAATGAAATTTGAGGAGTGACCCTCATTTTTCATAAAAGGAACTCCCTATTAACTACGAAGACATTGTAACATATCACCCACTGGGACAACTCTCCATCTCTCTCGGAAATTAAACGTTTTTTCTTCGTCTCTTTGATACACAGATCACAAGGTGTCCGGTCCCTTTCTTTTTATTTACATGATGATTACAATTGGATCATGTGAAACTGCAATCAATTATTTAATTCTGAATTATTTTCTAAATATATGTATATTCACTTCGTTTCATACTATTTTTATTTCATTATGGGGTGCAAATCATTTCAAAAATCTTTCTCCCAAAATATGTAGTGTATTGTGAACTTATTCTTATTTTTTTTATCATTAAAAACATATTTGATTTGCTTCCTCAAAAAAGTCTGTTGATTTATTTTCTATTTTTTCATTCTTGTAATCCAGTTATATCATAATTCAACTACTAGTTATCAGAGGCAGAGCTTCATTGGGACCAACCTGGGCTATGCCTAGGGGCGGATGTAGAATTTTGGTCAGGGGAGTCAGTAATCGGATTTAGTAGTTTTTCGGATTTAAATTCATTAACTAATAGGATATTAAATAAAAATATTAAAATAATATTTTTATATATTAAAAATAAAAAATAAAAGTCAAAATAATAAATAAAACTTCATATTTTAATTTTTTCCATAATTCTTTCATTATTCACGATATTAATATATTTTTACTCAATAAAAAATAATCAGACAATCCAGAGGGGATCAGATATTTAATCCAGAGGGTCAGATTAATAAAACTTTAATTTAAAAATACTATTTTATAAAATCTAGGAGGGCCAACTGCCCCTTGATACTTGATACATGGTACATCCGCTCTGACTATTCCCCCTGGATTAAAATTTTTCTTAAGGGTTAGTTAAATTTCTTGGATAAATTCAGTTGGAACCATGAAATGGCCCCCTACTCATTTCAGCATAGTTTATTTTCTGATGTTGTGTTACTTTTTTTTTTCATTTGAGGGGACAAAAGAGTGTGTCCATTAAATTAATTATAAGAAAGAGAAGTATATTTGAGGGGATAGCTGCATTTTTTTTTGTTTAGATAAGTGAACAGTGACTAAATTATTCGGCCCCCTCTTGCTTTTCATTGAAGCTCCGCTACTGCTAGTTATTATGGATATTTTTTGTTTCAAGTTTTTTTTTTTTTGCAAAATAGACACATGATACCTTTTTAAAAGCAGGCTGATCGTGATTTAGACAAGTCAATTTCAATTGAGTTTATTTTAATTTATTTTTCACAATTTTAATTTTTGAAAAATATTCTAAAAAAAAGGGTTCGTGTTGAGCTCAGCACAGGATCATGCTTTCATTCCTTTTTTTTAAATGAGTCGTAATTGTTTGATAAGATCTCAAGTTATTCAAATTCAAATCAATTTTTAATCTCGAATTATTTAAATTAAAGAAACTAAAATAATAAGTCTATATATATTCATAGTATACTAATCGAAAGTTGAAACTTTGTAATAAATTTTTATAGTTCTCAACCTTTTGCAATATTCCTGTAGCAAAATGTAGTATGATTCAGTGGTACAGTATGCGTACCTTTCTGTCTGTGAAAGAGACAACACGTAATTATCAAAAAAAAAAAAAAAGAGACGACACGTTGATTACTCCGATTTGAAAGAATCGAATCGAATCGAATCGGTTCCTTTAAAAAGGAAGTGTTGGTTGCTGTCGGTGCAGCACTAGCAACGTTTTTTATTTTTAAAATTAGCAACTTATGCGAAGGACTAAGGAGGATGTACATAACATACATTTTTCTTTTTGTGTCTACATCTTATCTTCGATTTTTAAAATTTTAATAATCTAAAAATTAAAATATTTAAATAAAACTTTCAAAGTAAAATATTAAAAAATATTTATTTTCACTTTCTTTTTACATAAATCAATAAGTTCAGAACTCAACGTCTAAAAATTATTCATATTAGTGCATTTTTTGTAAGATCTTGATGTTATATAAAAAAAAATTAAATACTATTGTTTTTATTATATATAAATAAAGTAATATAATCAAATCTAATAATTTTATTTTGATAATTTATCTTCAATTTATTTAAATTAGTAAGAGTATCAGCATTCTTTGGCTCATCCCTTAACTTCTACTTGTTTAGATATTGAGATTTTGGTTTTAACAAAAGATTTTATACTAATAAGTAATAGTAAGAGAATCAGCATTCTTGAATTGTCAATTTACAATTCAAGTAGGACACGTCACAGAATTTAGACAATTGTTATCGGAAGTAGAGAAGCGGCATCGCTGATAATTGCTCAATGGCAAATTTCATAATGTGTTATAAAATAAGATAGAAGACAAAAATTGTGAAGGCTAAAATCTTATTTTTATATTATTTCATCTAGAGATCTATATCACTATCAACAATATATAAGTCTCTATTTATAGATCAGAGAAATATCATGTAATAAAAGAGAAAATTAATACAAAATTAAATCTAGAATTAAGGAGAAGGTGAAGAGAATGAAAAACTTCTATCATTATGGGAGGAGATGGAGGAAGTGAAACATCTATCATTTATTTTATAACACTCCCCCTTAGATGTTTCGCCTTATATTATACACTATTAATATTGTACTACTGGATAAATATTAAATTTTGATAGTTCAGGACCAACTTGATTTAACTGATACTTCTGGATCAGTTATGTTGCCTCATTAAAAACCTTACTAAGAAAACTCAATCGGACAAAACTTAGTGAAGATAAAAAGAGTGTAACGTGTATAATACTATCCCTCATTTTAATGTACATCTTTTAAGTTACCCTTCATTTTAATGTACATCTTTTAAGTGACGAATGTCAATCTTATGTGAAAGCTGCTCAAAAATATTTCTTGGCAATGATTTTGTGAATAAATCCGCCAAATTATCGCTTAATCTGATTTGATAAATATTTATCAAACCATTCTTCTGTAAATCATGTGTTGAGAAGAACTTCGGCGAGATGTGTTTGGTTCTGTCACTTTTGATATATCCTTCTTTGATTTGAGCAATGCATGCAGTATTATCTTCGTATATCACCGTCGGGTTTTCTCTGACTGTCTCGAGACTGCATTCCTCTTGGATGTGTTGGATCATGGATCATAACCATACACATTCTCGTCTAGCATCATAAAGAGCAATTAATTCAGCATGATTTGATGATGTTGCTGTTAATGTTTGCTTTGTCGATCGCCATGAAATTACAGTGCCGCCATATGTAAACACATATCCGGATTGTGACCGAGTTTTATGCGGATCTAATAAATATCCCGCATCTGCATATCCAACTAGTTTGGACTTTATATTTTTTCGATAAAATAGTCCCATATCACGCGTCCCACAAAGGTAACGTAATACATGTTTGATTCTGTTCTAATGTCGTCATGTTAGATCAGAACTATATCTTGCTAATACATTTACAGAAAAAACAATATCAAGTTTCGTATTATTAGCAAGATACATCAAAGCCCCAATTGTACTTAAGTATGGTACTTCAGGACCAAGAGCTTTTTCATTATTTTCTCGGGGCCGATAAGGATCTTTTTTCACATATCCAGTGATCGGACAACCATTGGTGTACTTAGATGATGAGCTTTGTCCATATTAAAATGTTTCAACATCTTCTGGATGTAGTTTGATTGATGGACAAATATACCATTATGCAAATGCTCGATCTGCAGGCCGAGATACAACTTTGTTACAACAAGATCTTTCATTTTAAATTTATTCTTTAATAATTTTACAGTCTTTTCGATCTCTTCAAGAGACCCAATGATATTCAGGTCATCAACATATACTGCAATAATTATAAAACTCGAGATTGATTGCTTAATAAAAATACATGGACTAATTATATTAGATTTATATCCTTCTTTTATGAGATATTCACTGAGTCGATTATACCACATTCGACCCGATTGTTTTAGTCCATACAATGATCGTTTTAACTTTATAGAATACATTTCTCGAGATTTTGATTTAAATACTTCAGACATTTTTAATCCTTCAGGGACTTTCATATAGATATCATTATCGAGTGATCCATATAAATAGGCTGTGACAACATCCATGAGACACATTTGAAGGTTCTCAGTGATTGTGAGACTGATTAAAAATCGAAGAGTTATTGCATCCACTACAGGTGAATACGTTTCTTCATAATCAACTCCTGTTATTTGTGTAAAACCTTGTGCCACCAGCCTTGCTTTATATCTCACAATCTCATTTTTTTTCATTTCTTTTTATTGTAAAAACCCACTTGTAATCTACAGGGTTAACATTTTTAGGGGTTAGAATTACAATCTCATTTTTCTCATTTCTTTTTATTGCAAAAACCCACTTGTAACCTACAGGGTTAACATTTTTAGGGGTTAGAATTACAGACCCAAAAACATTTCGCTTTCCAAGCGAATCTAATTCAGCTTTCAGGGTATCTTTTTATTTTGGCCAATCATTTCTGTACATACACTCTTCTGGAGTTTTTGGCACATAATTTTCCTCATTTATCACTTCAATTGCTATAGCATATGCAAAAATTTCATCAATACGTGTTTCATTTCGGTTCAATATTATACCATTTTGTACATAATTTATTGAGATCTCATAATCATTCGGTGCCTGAGTTTCTTCTGAAACTTTATCAACGACCTCTTCTGGGGTTCTACTTCCAATCTCTTCTGAGATTTTACTGACAATCTCTTCTGAGATTTTATCGGTAACTTTTGCTGGAGTTACACCAACTGTATTATTCTGCTCTTTCATTTTTCGTGGATTTTTGTCTTTGGAACCGATTGGTCTTCCACGTTTTCTTTGTATAGTAACATCTGCTGGGGTTATTTCAATTCGAGCAGGTACATTTAAAGCTGGTATATGTGATTTAGTCACTCTTTTTGTATCTGTAAATGCATCTGGTAACTCATTTGCTATTCTTTATAAATGTATAATCTTTTGAACTTCCAGTTCACATTTACCACTCCGGGAATCAAGATAAGATATTGATGATGCATTCCAAGTTACTTGTTTTTCCAGCTTTTCTTTTTCTCCTCCTAAGATTGGGAATATTGTCTCATCAAATTGACAATCAGCAAAACGAGTTGTAAAAACATCTCCAATTAATGGCTCTAAATATTTAATAATTGATGGAGAGTGAAAACCAATATAAATTCCTAATCTTCGCCGTGGTCCCATTTTTGTGCGTTGTGGATGAGAAATTGAAACATACACAGCACAACTAAAAATTTTAAGATGGGATAAGTTTGGTTCTCTTCCAGAGACCAATTATAATGGAGAAAATTTATGAGATGCAGTCGGTTTTAATCTAATAAGTGCAGCAGTATGTAATATGGTATGTCCCCATGCAGAAGATGGTAGATTATATTTCATAAGTAACGGTCTAGCAATCAGTTATAATCTTTTAATTAATATTCAGTTAAACCATTTTGTGTATGTACATGAGCAACTGGATGTTCTACCTTAATCCTAATTGACATATAATAATCATTAAAAGACTGAGATGTAAATTCTCCTGCATTATCAAGCTGGATACTCTTAATTTGGTAATCCGGAAAATTTGCTCTCAATTGGATTATTTTTGCTAATAGCCTAGCAAATGCAACATTTCTTGTAGCTAATAGGTAAACATGTGACCATCGAGTTGATGCATCAATTAAAACCATAAAATATCTAAATGGTCCACATGGAGGAGAAATAGACCCACAAATATCTCCTTGAATTCTCTCTAAAAATAAAGGAGATTCATTTTCAATTTTATTTTTAAATGACCTAATTATCAATTTTCTAAGAGAGCATGCTGCACATGATAAATCTTTTGATAATAGGATCTTCAGGTCCTTTAGAGGATGCCCATTTGCACTTTTAATTATTCTCTTCATCATAATATTACCTGGATGACCTAACCTGTCATGCTACAGAGTAAATTTTTTTGTGACATGTAACTTCTGGTTACTGACCATATTTGATTCTATTGAACTTATGTTCATACAATATAGTCCAGATGATAAAGCTTTCATCTTTTTCAATACGATCTTCCGATCATATTTAATCATTGTAATTTGAAGATATTCAATGTTATTTTCAGTCATGGTTTCGATATGATAACCATTACACCGAATATCTTTAAAACTTAGTAAATTTCTTCCGAATTTACTAGAGTATAATGCGTCATTTATAATTAATTTTGTTCCTTCTAATAACAAAATACAAGCTCTTCTAGAGCCTTCAATTAAGTTACTAATACCAGAAATTGTATTAACATGTGTCTCTACAGGAGACAATTGAGAAAAATATTTCTTGCTTTTTAATATTGTGTTTGTTGTTCCACTGTCTACTAGACATTCATCTCTAATACTTGTCATTGCTCTGCTGGAGCCTTCAATCATATTCTTTTTCCTTTGAACAAAAAAAATATATACAAGATCAAATTTAAAGAAACTAATTTTATTTATGAAAAATATAAACTTACAATATAAAACTGAACTAAAATAAACCAAGATGTTGAATTCTTTTCCTTTTCATATCTCCCTACATTGTTGTCATTTGATTTGAAATTATGACCTTCACGTCGCCAAACATTATTGCGACCACGTCCACGACCTCTTCTAGGGCCGCGACCACATCATCGATCATGATTTCCTTTAAATAATGTTGCATTCGCTTCAGGGAATGATATCGCATTTGCTTCAGAAAATGGACTAGAGCCAGTGGGCCGTGATTGATGATTTTTTATGAAAAGCTCATTATTTTGTTCCGCAACAAAAAAACATGATATCAATTCTGAATATTTTTTAAAACCATGATCCCGATATTGCTGCTGCAGGAGTAAATTCGAAGCATGAAATGTGGAAAATATTTTTTCTAACATGTCTTCATCAGTAATCTTTTCTCCGCATAATTTTAACTCAGAAGTTATGCGAAACATTGCGGAATTATATTCACCCACAGATTTAAAATCTTACAACCTTAAATGAATCCATTCATAACGAGCTTTTGGGAGGAGCACTTGTTTTTTATTGTCATATCTTTCTTTTAAAAATTTTCCACAATTCTAACGGATCTTTCACCGTTAAATATTCAATTTTTAAATCCTCATGGAGATGATGACGGAGGAATATCATTGCTTTGGCTTTCTCCTGCGGGGAGGCCTTATTTTCATCTTTTATTGTCTCTCCAAGATTATTTGCGGTAAGATGAATCTCAGCATCGAGAGTCCATGGGAGATAGTTCTTGCCCGATATATCAAGGGCAACGAATTCAAGTTTAGTAAGATTTGCCATAAGGACTACAAAATAAAAATACTACTAATATTAATAAATTTAATCGAACATCCATTTATGAAAATTACTAAAAAAAAGAATATTAATAACTTCAGGTTATTAAGAAAAAAAATTAGAGACATTATATTTATTTATTTATTTATCTAATTGATAACTTTTGGTTATCATTTTAGTTGAATAAAATAATAACTTCTGGTTATTAAGTATATCGATAACTTCGGGTTATCAATTGTAACTCATTTTGATAAAACTTTTAATTATCAAATACAATGACTTCTGGTCATTAAAGGTATCAATAACTTCTGGTTATTGAATAAATAAAAAAATATTTCTGGTATTTACTTATTTTATCATTGTCTTCGGGGAATGAAAATATTAGTCTCATCAAATATAAGAACAATTTCATAAAGAAAATAAATATTATAATTAATGGTAAAATGATAAAATATAATATAAAGTGTACCTCTTTTTAGAGACAATCTTACGATAATCTGATTATGTCGATCTCGTGCTTCTACTATAAAACAAACTTCCATCACAACTCGATTAGAGCGAAGTCGTGCTGATAACGTATTATAAAATAAAGAT